>KZ805544.1:0-59254 GCA_003073855.1 Periconia macrospinosa
GCCCCTGCAGCATAATCATACATACATAGTACATTCGTTCGGGCATGTTCCTCACGCACCATGCAGGGGAATCTATAAGCGAACATGACAGCGCTCTGTCGGCGTCTAAGCTCAGCAGCAAGACATGTATAATTCTATATGTATACAGCAGGAGCCCTCACGTCCATGAGTGCAAGTCCGTCTTTGCAGTCACTCTCGTTCTTCATTTTCCAGGTTTGACACCTGTGTCCTTCTTTTGGGTCTATTTTACGATCGCTTCTTTGAAAACCTTTCTGTTCTACACGCTCTTTTGATTTTCAAGGGTCACCTTTTACAACATGAAATCTCTCATTCTCGCTGCGCTGACTGCTCTCACTGGTCCAGTCACAAGCACTTTTGTAGTGCAATGTACCAGCCGGCTTTTCGACCAACGGGCTGATCCCGTAATTGAACCTGGAACTGCTGCAAGTCACGTACACACTATATCTGGGGGAAGTGGCTTCAACTTTTCAATGAAATATGAAGATGCGAGAGCCAGTAGTTGTTCCACCTGCAATTTAAAGCAAGATATGTCAAATTGTAAGTTGTTGAGAAGCTCCTGGAAGCGTATGTATGGACGAATCGTGTGTATGTGTATTGGCATGGTAGCTAGCTGAGGATGCCTAAGGCATACAATGTGGCTATGCTCCTGCCATCCACTATACCGTGATAGCTCCAACTGAGCAGAGTATATTGTTAACATGCGTCACACTGGCAGATTGGTCACCCAAGCTCTATTATAAAGCCCAGGACGGGAGCTTCTTGGATGTACCGATCATTGGCGACACTGATGGCGGTAACTTGGGGGGCATGGCAATTTATTATTTAACTCGTGGTGGACCTGATAATGATCGACTGACGGCGTTCAAACCGGGCTTCAGAATGGTTGCGGGCACTTCAACGAAAAGATCCGAAACAGATGATTTCGCAGGCCGTGCCGTCACTCACAAATGCGTTGGATCAGCCAAGGGTGGTCCAGACCCGATGGGTCTTCCAAATGAGCCCTGCGACCAGATTCGGGTTCAAGTGACGTTCCCTAGTTGTTGGGACGGCAAAAACTTGGATTCAGACGACCACAAGAGTCATGTTTCATATCCAAAAGATGGAAATTATGATGGCGGCAGATGCCCTTCCACCCATCCTGGTTAGTCATCAACATCATAGAGAGTACATGGAAACAAGAATTTTCTGACCTGTATGCAGTTCACCTAGCCACGCTTTTTTACGAGGTCTATTACGATACAGCAAAATTCAAAGATAAATGGTACGGCGACAAGCAACCCTTCGTCTTTGCCAATGGGGATGGGACGGGTTATGGATATCATGGCGATTTCGTTAGTAGATTCCTCTTCCACCAAATGTCCGCAACTGACATCGTTCTTCCTACAGGTCAATGGCTGGGATGAGAAGGCGCTTCAGACCGCTCTTGATACATGCGTAGACGGCGTTGATAAGTGTGCTGAGAAAGTCTTTGGCACATTCTATACCCAAGCCGAAACGCAAGCCTGCAAACTTCCCCACATGATTGACGAACAAGTAACCGGGCCCCTTAAACAGCTTCCTGGCTGTAACCCTGTCACTTACGGACCCGAAGACGCGATCCCACAGAAAGACTGTGCTGCGCCTAAACTGCTGACAAAAGCTACACCGAAGATGGCCGGTTATGTTGATACGACGAGCAAGGGTTATAAGTATCTTGGTTGTGGCAAGGATAATGCTCTGAGTCGGACGCTCAATGAGGAACTTCTCACTGGCACCGACATGACGGTTGAAAAATGCGTAGATTTCTGCAAATCCAAGAATAAGAGCTACGCAGGGCTTGAGTTTGGAAGTCAGTGCTACTGCGCCAACTCGCTGCCTACTGATCGAGAACCCGGCAAGGGCGCGAATAACTGCTTGATGAAGTGCGGTGGCAACTCTGATCAGGTTTGTGGAGGTGCTGACTCTTTGAGCTTGTATCAAGCTATGAGCAAAGTTAAGAGACATAGTCGCAGGGACCGACACTGAGGGCTCCTGTTGTTATGTGGGAAGGATTTTCAGACATACTCTACCCAAGTATGGATGTGAATTCTAGGGTCACGCAGAGATGCGCGGACGGTCTGTCGCATGGTAGAATGTATATATCTCTTAGCAACAACATCATCAACCACCTCAATTTTGAAAAAAAGGAGTACGTGTGCCTTGAACACTTAAAAGGTGTCGAATGATAGAATGCATAAGTATATTCCTGATGACAAAATTACCTAAGTAGGCAGCAACCAGCGCATGGCTATAATCTTTCAAAATACAATTCCGTGCAGGGCAAAAACAATACGATAAAACCTCAAGTTTTAATGAGCGTAAACTCTTCTGGTGTAAGCAAATTCTATTATTTTTGTAATCATGTTTAAAACCAAATTGTAGAGGAAGGATATGCTGTCTCTAATGTAGAGGTCTAAAAAGATTTACCACGTTACTTCCTTTACAAATTTTTAAATATTAGGTCTATAAATAGCGAGGGCATTAATTGATAATTTCTTTCAAAAGTGATTTAGATTCTTAATAGTAATAATACATTATTATAATAATAATATAGAAATTGCGACGCAGACGTATACTAGGCTTGTAACCAGCTACCAAACGTATAGAATTCAACAGTTTTCCAAATACATGCATGCGAGTGTAGGTGTAGACATGTGATTTAAAAAAAAAAAAAACTTTGGAGGAAGCACAATGTGTTTATAATCCACATGTTTGTATTTAAAGGATCAATTGATACATGTAGCCACGGATGGTTGTTCAATTAAGGAATTCGAACGTCGATCCTGATAAGAACCTGTTTCCTGCCTCGGTAATGTCGTAGTCGTTGCGTCTGAAAACAAAGAAGGTCCCTTCGTCAACCTCTACATCTTACACCATTTTTTGGTACAGCCGGCTACATCTCTCCCTGTGGGTGCTGCTATAGAACAACAAACAGAAAAGACCATGTCGTTTCGCATACCGGACGTAATCCCACTGAACCGATTATATCTGTTCCCTGTATTGGCCGGAACGATTTGGTTTCTTACTCTAGCGTCGATGCTGTCTACGTGGATTGTGAGAGGACGCCCTCGCTATAAAGGTCAGCGGAATCCTTATGTTCCGTACGTGATTGGTTTCGTCCTTGTCAACTAGGTAGTTGGTGGAATGCGAACGATGGAAGAGAGAAGAATGGGACATTGACAAGTTATTGAGTGTTGCGAGAACTAACCATACGGGAGCACAATAGTTTTATTTCCGATATTGGTGCCTTTCAACTGAAGCCGGTATTTTTGATCGGTGGAATTTTGACAGCATTCTTTTTCACGTCGACAATGGTCGTCGTTCATCTATCCCGCTATGACGAACGCATGTACAGTATGCAGATGCAGGACATGGCGTGGAAACGATGGGTATCGGCTGTGGCCATGTCAAGCGGCATCGTTGCAGGGCTCGGACTGATACTCTTGACGATTTTCGACACGTTTAGGTTTCATCAAGAGCACGCTGTATTGCTGCTCGTCTGCTTCGTCGGGCTGGTATCTTGTATGCTATTGACCGTGGTGGTTTATTTCGACCAGATGTGGAATCATCTGTCCCCATCCAGGCGATTGAGAGCATAGTACGTTATTTGTTGCTTGCCATGTATGCACCACGCGGCCGGATGCTAATAGAGAATGTTTGTTTAGTTGCTTGATATCAACAGCAATCGTTGCAGTCGATTTTGTGCTGGGCGTGGCATTCTATACGCTGCTGCAGTTGTCCTTTTGGAGAACGTCGGGTATTTTGGAATGGGTCATGGCCTTTACGGGGGCGTTCTATCTATGGACATTTGTAGGGTTTGTTCATGTTCCGGAGGAGGGGATTGATCCGAGTGAGAGACAGGCATTGTTGAGGGCTGAGCAGGACTGCTTAGAGTGAAAGAGTGAACAGTGAAGGGATGAAAATTACGAAAGGGTGTGCGAGTACCCATATTTTACACATATCTACACAATACAGCGTCTTCTTCCATGTCGTCTTGGTATTTCCACCCCTCCGTCCCTTTTCTGTATGTGATACAAAATCTCCTACTGGTGCATGGATTCATCAAAACCTCGAGGCACTGCTGCTCTTCAGCACAAGCGGATGCCTGTGCACACTGGGCATCAGGCCAAGACCTACAGCTCGCCGTATAGCCTTTGCTATCTTACGCTGGTTCTTGGGGCGCAATCCGGTCTGTTTGGAGTGCTTGATGCGGCCCGTCTCGGACATATATTCAGATAGCATCGTAAAGTTCTGGGACTAGTCAGCATGTACAGCGGCACGCATTGAGAGTACATAGGCGCACCTTATACTCGTTGATGGGGTTAATGCCCAAGGTCTCAAAGGCGTCGCTCCGGGGTGCATTACGGCCCAGTCTCCACTTGTTCTGCTCAGCACCGGAAAGGTCATGGGGAGCATAAACATCGCCAGGTTGCCACCTACGGTAGATGTTCTTCTGGTAGGCTTTCCGCTGAGTACCCACGGCGAGTTGTTGCTCGGTATCCATTGATTGGCGTGCGCGGTCCACGACCTTGGAACGTGGGTCGGCACTGCTCTGCCCATACGTAGCTCTCCTGTTGCCGGGGTTCATGGTCGCAATAATATCGTTTGCAGCGTTCGCCTGGCACTTTGGCAATGCCGTCGAAAAGCAGCGGCTGGCGCATGCGCGACTGGAGAGGATCCGCGGCGGTAATGCTCGGGGCAGCAGCATGGTGGTGGATTCTGGGAGTATAGAGGTGAAGATATTTGTCTGGTCCATAGGGAGAGAAAGAGAGAAGCGGATTTCCGACCGGCCTCCGCTTATGTAATCCAAATTCTGTTCTCCACACGTCACGGACGCGCGAGGCAACTGCTTGGTTTTCGCCGCCCGACTTTATCTTAACCTCAATTGCTATTTGCATCATGGCAACCTACCCGTCTCCTTGCACATGATCCTTTCGCATCTATCATTCCGTCCTTACCCGTTTCATTTCATCGGGGCTTTTGGTTGTCTCTCATTGCTTCTCTCACGCTCAATCGCCCTTCTCGAAGGCTTCTTCCCAAGACCAGACGCCTCCACCCGCCACCGCCCGCCATTATGCCCTCCTCCCAATTGAACCGCTTCGTCTTTCGTCGCTTGATCGCCAATCAACCCCTCCTGTATCGAGGATGCCTACATCGTAACGCTCCACGCCCGCTTCTAGTCCCTCAACGTCGTACCTTTTTAGATCTATTCAAGTCGCAGCGCAAGATCAAAACCGCCCGCGTACCCCCCGGCTTGGAAACATTAGGAGAGCTAGTTCACATGCAGAATGAAGCATTGCGCCTCCACAAACCTACCGACGTGGCACCTGCTCTACTCTCTTTCTTCACGCCAACAAAGTATATACTGGAAGACTTCCACGTCGAAATCGCCCTCAATGGGTTTCGCTACTTACTAGATAGTCCAAAACCCGACAATCGGCCCTGGTTCTCCGGCGATCAGCTCGAGCAAATGCTAGAACAATTAATGACGCGTCGGCCTCATAGCGGTGGCGCTCCTCATCTCACACTGGGAAGACTGATCGCTGCGGAGTTGAAGCGCATAACCCACATCGAGGAAGAGAAGACTACCGAGGATACACCTTCTGTTCTGGGTGAATATGAAGTCAGATATGTGCCTAAGCTGGTAAAACTCCTCAGCATGTACGGTGCTGCTCTAGAGGCCAGGGACGTCGTCCTTTCAACATACCGAAACCTTTATGAGCCATCACAACGAAACAACCACATCCCGCAAATGGTGCTGTCGAGCTGGGAACATGTATTGCAGGGTTTGGCTCTCGAAGACAAAGAGTCGGAGCTACTTAGTACTCTCACCACGATGCAAGATCTCTCTGTCCCCTACCTCCAAAGTATGCAGCAAATTGTCGTTGCGTATTTTGTCGCGAAGAAGGATATCGAACAGGCTAAACATTGGTATTCTCTATCGCCCTTGAGCGACACTGGCGCCGAGATTGTGGAGCCACTGGATACCACCTCGGCCGATATCCTGAAAGCGTGTGCATTGTATGGTGATCAAGCCTTCGGTCAGCAGGTAGTGACTTCGCTCCTAAAAGAAACGCCGCGTAAAGAAGCCTGGGATGCTATATTCTTATGGTCGGCTGCGCTAGGCAAGGGTCCTGATGAGATCGATCGCATGATGAATGTTATGATCCGTCGCAATAACGAGGAACGGCAAAAGAACCCAGCTATCCCAGTGGTACAACCGGACACTGAAACAATCAATGCTCTGGTTGGGCTCGCCATTTCCAAGCAGGACTCTTATTCGGCTGAACGTTTTGTTGCGCTAGGGGAGAAGCGAGGCATATACCCCAATGAGCGGACGTACGCCATGCAAATCCAGTATCGACTGTCCATCAAAGATCTCGACGGAGCTCGAGCCGCATATTTTGGCATCCAAGGAAGCACTTTTAGTACTGAGGAGACCGTCACGGCGGTCAATTCACTTGTCCAAGCTTTGTGTTGGTCACCACAGCATGCATTTGATGAAATCATGACTATTGTGGATAGTCTGCACGAACGTAACGTACGACTTGCGCCGGAGACTGTAGCCGATCTATGCGTGTTGCACCTCCGCCGTGGGGAAATGTTCGATGCTGCGGACCTTCTGCAAGTGCATGCACACACCTTTTCACCCGCTCAAAGGGTTACTATACGTAAAAGTCTTGCAGCTTTTATCATAGACGGTCAGACCAGCACAGCTGATGCCTGGGATACGTATCAATTACTGCGCAAATGTTTCCCAGAAACGCCACGGGACGACCGCGTGCCCATAATGAAGGAATTTTTTGCACGGAGACGCTCCGACATGGCCTGCCATGTCTTCTTCCATATGCGGAACTCTACTGAATCCTATATTACAGCAAACAAAGAAGTTTATGTTGCAGCCTTCGTCGGCTTTGCCCAGAACGCAGATGCGGAAAGTTTGGAGCTGGCTCACAATCAACTCAAACTTGATCTCAACGTAGAGCTGGACACGCAACTGAGGAATGCACTGATGCTCGCATATGCCTGTACCGACAACAACAGCCATGCCATGGAAATTTGGGCTAAGATTGGATCTTCTAAAGAAGGACCCACCTACAACAGCATCATAATTGCGTTCAGGTCGTGTGAGGGAATGCCATTTGGCGACCAACATGCCAAATCTATATGGCGTAGGCTGAAAGAGATGGATGTTGACATTGACAAAAAAATCTTTACGGCTTATCTATCGGCTATCGCCAGGAATCATTTACATGACGAAGCTCTTGCCCTTGTTGAATCTGCCGAAGAGGAGTACGGATACACTCCTGATTTGTACATGTAAGATCCCAGCCGTAGGTCTTACGTGCATGTGCTAACAGAATCTAGATTGGGTCACATGTTCAACGCGACAGCAAACATTGACAGACAGGCTAAGCTTGAGGAATGGATAAAGAAGAATTACCCTTCTGTTTGGACAAAGCTTGAAGAGCTGGGGCATACAGTGACCATGGATGGCTTTGGATACCGGCAGTTCAACTTCAATCGCGATTTGGAGCCTTAGTTAAGTGAGAGAACGATGTCTCTGAATGTGTTGTGAGAACTAGAGACGGAAAGATTTGTAAAATCAGGCACATGGTGTGGAAGTCTAGACAACAGAAGTCAAACTGAAAAAGCATACTCCCTGCATAAACATGCAAATATTACACCACTGATTTGGGTGACTGAGTCTATCATGGATAGCAAATAAAACTACATTCCACAGCTTACGTCCATCAGACTGCATAGTATCACTACACCTGCCCCCTGCAGCATACTAACTAGATACAAGGCAATATCGACGCTCCATCCCCTTCACCTTCACGGTGCTTGTTTTCAAAGTTCTCATATCCTTCGCTCTTGCCTGCTACAATTTTTTGTACTTCGACCTCGACTGCTTCTTTTATCCTCTGCTCATACTAAAAGTTAGTCTTCAGTTAGTGAATCAATCACTATGTACTCTCTTTCTACCATTGCTCTCATGGTAGCCATTCTGTTCGGGGCATTTCTGTTGGTTCCCTTCAGCCCATGCACAAATATTTAGTATAGTTGCTTGTACTTTCCTTTGTTTAGCTGATTGTACACTCCTTTCCTCTCATAATATCGTAAGCATATTATTTATGTATTTAGGTAGCTCACTTCCAGGTACATCAGTCCTTAGCAATCCATCCATCTGATCTCATATTGGTCTCCCTTCACATATTCTACAATTCCCCTTCACTCATCATGCCTCGAACCTAACTTCAAAAGACCCTAAACTATTATCGATGCGATGGAAAATGCAGCGGCAATTTCCCCGGTGGCACCATCACATCTGCTATGCAGCAGCAGGGTGCAGTATGCTTCTACTTCCGTGATATGGATTGCACAGCGGGCAATCACTCACCTTCCAAGCGCGTGGATACGATAACATCAAAGTATGAATGGGTGGTTATGGGTGAATAGGGGAGCAAAGTGCTGCCGTTCAAGTGCAAGCCGTGACGTGGAAACAAATATATCTATGTGCAAATAGCTCAAAACTACATTTTCAAATTGTCATGGTTCACTACCTCCACTGAGATCTGCCCATGGGGCTTATGTTTTATGCACAAATTGTGGACAGACTCCTCAACCGCAATGTGTTGGTGGTTGATACCCCCGTCCCATGGCCTCGGGGCACTGCTATTACCCTCACCCACCTACCAAATATACAATGTAGCCATGGCGGCTTGAGTCTGTACGCCACCTGCAGCATTTGACTTTTAGAAGATCCCACAGAATTGCAATCAACATCAGTGAAATGGTCAATTCAAGTGGTTCTTGAAGCATCTGGTTCTCTCGTCAACACGAGGGATACGTGTACTTTGCTATGGAGTCTCCATTCACTGCGTCTAATATATATATTATATGTAAGTTCGATGAACCAACCCAAGAGGAAAGTCGTGCTAAACTTTCATTAACATTATCGTAGTCAATCATTTCTTTTATGGAATGCCATAAGATGAATAGGAATAAACAAACAAGCTGAGGCGAAGGGGAATCATAAGAAGCAAAAAAGGAGCACAAAACATTCAATGAAAATGCTGCGGCACACAGGGGCAAACACAAGTGTGCTAGTCTCTGTTGATGACGCGCAGACTCCTCCGAGGGTTAAGCAATACACCCCTCGGCCCCCAGAAGCTAGGCTCCAATCCTTGAAGCAAATCATCCGTTGAACTGTCTGCACTGCTTCTCCGCCCCAGGGCATCTGCAGCCCCTGCACCGCTCGCCGCAGCTACCCCAGCAGCTCCCGTGTAGGTAGACGAAGCAGCTCGCTCATCGCTAGTCCGAATCGCCGCGCCACCAGTTCCGTTGCTCGATCGCGTACCCAACATGTCGCGCCTCGCACGCTCGGAGGAGCCTTTGTATGAACTTGCATTGGTTCCAACTGGGGCTACTGCAGTGTCGTTCTTCTCATTGGCTGCACGCGCCGTCACCATGGCGGCATGCTCTTTCCAAAGTTTGACTTGCCGGCGGTAGATCCAAGCGCAGAAGGCGAAGTAAGCAGCAATTATGAAGAAAACTCCTGCGACGACACCTGCGACAATAGCACCTACATTTCGGCCCCTTCCACCTCCGCTTGTGCTGTTCCCACCATCAACTGTTTCGGTGACGATGGCACCACTGGGTCCAGTCACTGTGTATGTTCTCGCGGTTCCTGTCTTGAAGGGGCCCTCAGTGGGGGTTTGGACGGGAGCCGTCAATGTTGCCCCACCAGTTTCCTTCCCACCAATGACAGATTGCACGGCTTTGGGTACCGCATAGCCATAGCTTCCTTGTAATCCCGAGTTTGCGTCAAATCCTCGTTGGTTCGCTTGTTGTGCAAGCGGATTCCCGTCGTCCTTCTCTTGCCCGTTCCATGGCTTCAGAGCTTTGTCACCACTTAGTGCAGTGAATTGATCGCTCCACTGGAGACTGGACGTGTTGAATACATAGATCCCAGGGTATTCGCATGAAAGCTCCTGGCCAACGTAGCCTCCCACCACAATCATCTGGCCATCCCATATGTGGCACGAGTGGCCTGCACGTGCGTATGGAACCGACTGTTTCGATTGATCTACTTCAATCCACGTAAAAGAGGGAATGGACAAGATCCACATATCGTCGTATTGCGTTTGTTCTTTGGCAGGCTGAAGATTTTGACCTCCAAACATGTAAACATTGTAGGAAGAGCCACTGGGTGTTCAATTAGCATACCGTTTTGTGAAGGATCCGAGGGCGGAAGGCCGAACGTACTCTGCAGCGGCAGCGACCACAGCACATGGGTTGACGCGATATTTGGGCATTGTCCCGGAAGTGCTTTGTTTATACCAGGTAGATTTGGCAATATCATAGACGTCAATTAGATTCAACGTCGCCTGGATACAAGTCAGCTAAATTCCTGGTTGTAAAAGTCACCCAAACTTACAAAAGTGTCATTGTCCCCACCTGTAAGACCAAGCAAAGTTCCTTGATCCCCAAACCCAGGTATGTAGACTAATGTACCATCGGCACGTGCAGGAAACGAGCCAGTGCCTTGGAGGCCACCCTCGGTAACATTACGAAACACGCCTTCGTTTCCTGCTTTTTTCCCATTCTTCAGGTCCTGTACGGCTTCGTTCGAGTACCCTGGAAAAGTGAATTCCAGCAAGGATTTGAGATAAACTCTAGGGACCTGGTTGCTCCAGCCCTCAGTAGTGAAATCGTCTAGATGCCCACCAAAATACCAACCACGGCCTAGATTTGCCACGCTGAACCCGGCGCCTTCGGAAGCACGCTGTACAGGTTGGCCTGCATCGTCAGCATTGTCACCAGCCGAACTTTTAGGATCTTTATGTTCAATCCATTCCTTGTCCTTGACCTTGTATTCCCAAAGAGAATTCGATGTTGGACTTCTCTTTGGAGTATCAGAGAATTGACCTCCGTATAGATAGAGTGATGAATGGGAGTTCCATAGGGACCCCAACGAAACGGCAGGAGGACCAGATGGCCTAGGTAAGCCAGTGAGCGAAGGATTTGCAATCTGCCAGGATTTCGTGAGATCTAGGGAAAGAAAGTCATTGGCTTACATATCACGATTAGTTTTCTTTTCTGTTTATATGTGAAGGGGATACATACTCCATGTATTGTCCGTTTGCTTTGCGTCGGTAAGAGTACGAAAACCATACATATACAGTGTGCCGTTCAGGACGGTCGCTACGCGTATTAGGAATCTGCCTACATGACGAATCACGGGTTAAACATACATTGGCCGCTCCATCGCTTGCAAACTTCGACCTGCGAGTCATCTCGACGTTCTAGCTGTGGCTGGTTCATGACTTCAATGACTTCTCGTGGGATTACACCTCCTCTGACTCCCACAGGCACTATCTTGTCGATCTGTAGTACAGGTAATAGCATGGCGAAGACAACAGTCAACAGACCTAACCGATAGATCTTGGTGTAGCTCGAATCTTGCTGAATGTGCGATATCTCAATTGAACCGAAATCGTCATCAGAATCTGATGCAGATTCCCATCCGTCTTCGCTGCCGTTTTCCTCTGCACTTTGCTCATTGAGAATCTCATTTTGACTTCGAAATCGAACCGTTCTCGCTGGCCTTGACTTTCTTGGGGAAATGGGAGATGTAGATACTAGAACAGGAGCCGTATTCCGTTCCTCTCTTGCCTTTTGAAGGTCGATGAGGCCAACTTCGGCGAATACCGATTTGCGTTGGTTTGCAGGCTGAGGACGTACTCGCTCCATTGACTGATCAACCGGCTTGGGGGTGCGTGTGTAATCGGAGGTGCTGGGGACAGCTTGTATGTAAGAAGGATGTATAATGGCGTTTGGACGGGAACTGGATTTCAATCCTAGGCAAAATCACGCGCGATGGTAAACATAGTAGAGGGAGGGATTAAATGGTCTGGTCCCGACAACTGAGGGACGGAAGAGGGTTGAAAAGAAACTGGAAAGCAAGATTGGGGGGTGAGACGGGGACGCCGCAACGAGGTCGGATCGGTGCCCATGTAATGTAACATGGAAGGGGCCCAGAAGCGCCGAACCACCTGTCGTGTGTCGGTTGTAGGGGCGCCCTCGAGTGTTTCTGCCCTGCCCTGTCCCCCTGGTCTTTTGCGGTGGAACGTCATGATAGGTGTTGATCACTTCATCGCGATTGGAAAATTAGCAGGGATAAACATCCCTCGTCGGGTGACGTAAGCCAAGCAATCAGTCAATCAATTATTCAATTATTCAAACTACCAGCCTTAACTAACTGATTGTTTTCTTATGCAAGATGACCCTCCGCGAACAATGATGACAGACCAAGATCGTCATTTTTTGCCTCGGGCTGCCCATGGAGGCTCTCCATCATCGTCAAACTCCGCCCATTGGAAGAATGAGCAACCATTTTCTCCGGGAATGTAATGTGTATGGCACATCCACATATAACGCCCGCGGTTTTCCTTTTGCTTTGTCACGCACCGAAGTACGGTGGGTACGCCGCATTTACACGTTGGAGTAAAGCTGGGATGGAACGCATCTTTATAGTGACGATAGGTGATATTGAGACGCTTATTCCCTGCTAGAGGGTGTGGATCAATGCTCTGTTGCGGGGCAATGGAGTGCTTCCATTCTTCTTGCATTTCTGCGTGCATGATCAGAAGCGAGTTATGTGGAAGGTGGATTGATATCTGCCCCTGGGCATCCGCGACCGAACCGTCTTCTTTGCGATGCTGCTCATTCTCACGAGGAAGCACCTTGCGGACGCGGAATTCACGAGCTACTCCTAGACTCAAACTCCCAATGACCGCACGAGGACCCAGGTACGTTAATTGGTCAGCATGGTAGCCAACGCATTCCTTGGGACCGTCATAACAATTGACAAAAGCGGTGTTAGCCTTCCATGGTCTTGGATCTTGGTATTTGAGTTTTTTACCATCTGGGTAGAAGTCTTTGATGCGCCGTTGAATTTCACGGTTTACAGCGTCCTCCACTTCGGGGCATGCTTTGAGCATCTCCGGTAGGCTTTGGCGGACATCTGTCACTTTCCTCCCGTCGTAAATATACTCAGTCTTTTGCTTCTCAGCCTCGGCCAGGCTGTTGACATAAAAACCGAAAGTGTGGGGGCTCGAGACGACTTTATCAAACAATTTGAATTCCAAGCTTGAATAAGAGTGCGCGTCCGCTATTAATTCTGTTAACAAAGCGTTGGCTTGCTCGTGAGGCAGAAAATTGTGAATAATAGAGCAGGGCGTATGGGCTTCGATATCCTCTTGTTGAGATTAGTATGTCAGTTCACGTTGTATCAAGACAATGTTCACAGTACCTGCTGCGTATAAATACAGCGTCATGCCCTTCTTCACGAGCGGCTTCTTCGCTGGTCCACGACTTTGGACTGGAGCGAGGCGATAAGAAGACAAGGACGCCTGGTGGCCTGCCGTGGACGAAGGCCGTTTTCGAGATGACAAAGCGCTGGAGGGTGTAAGTGACTGGGAAGCCTGTTCAACATGGCCATCTGAGGCAAGTAGAGCTTCTAAGAGAGTTGAGTGGTCGATCGTTGGATGAAGAGATGCCAATATGGCGAGCTTGAAGTCCGTATCGTCTTCTGCGGTGTCACATGGTTCTATCCGTCGGCGCTTACGCGATATAAAAGCGTTCATGGTCGGCAGTACGTAGGAGATTGTAGGAATAAGTTTGGGTGAATGCGGTAGGTACGTGCAACCATAGGTACTTAAGTACATGCACGTGCGTGCACATGTAAATATTATCACGTGATGAATGTCTTGGCGGGTCGGTTCAACGGGTGCGACCGACCCCTCCAAACGGGTCATTCATTGCCTAGGTTTCATGTTTTACAGCTGTTAACTCTCGAAATTCAATCATGAAGCGCGGCAGATACAGCTGCATCCATGCGCCGTAGTTTCTCAAAATTGCTTTCCCAGCCAGGATAAGATAACAGCAGCCAGTATCCGCCATGCTGGAATATCGTACCCAGGGTTACAATGGGTACAGTGTCAAGTACTCGCCTTTCTTCGACTCACGCATCGCCGTTGCTGCCTCGGCCAACTTCGGACTGGTAGGCAATGGCAGGCTCTATGTGCTGGGCTTGACGCCTAATGGCATTGTCGCCGAGAAGTGGTTCGATACTCAGGATTCGCTCTTTGATACAGCCTGGTCCGAGGTCCACGAGAACCAACTCCTGACCGCCGGTGGTGATGGTTCGGTCAAGCTCTTCGATATCACTCTCGCCGATTTTCCGGTGCAGTCATGGCAAGAGCATGCACGCGAGGTCTTCTCGGTGCAGTGGAATCTTGTGGCCAAGGACACGTTTTTGTCCAGCAGTTGGGATGGTACCGTTAGAATATGGAATCCAAATGCGAACGCCAGCTTGACCACTTTGCCTACTCATTCGTGCACCTATTCAGCTGCCTTCAGTCCACACAGTCCGAGCACTGTGAGCTGTGTCAGCTCCGACTCCCACTTGCGCATATTTGATCTCAGGACGCCAGCATCCGCGTCCAACCACCTTACACTCAGCATCCCCATTCATACCCCACCCAAACCACGCATGGGCGTGCCGGCTTCTGTTGGAATCCCACCATCGGAGGCACTTACTCATGATTGGAACAAATACAGAGACACAATTGTGGCGACAGCGGGCGTGGACCGTGTAATTCGCACTTTCGATATCCGCGCGCCAAATGCCGGTCCCATTGCTGTGCTTCCTGGCCATGAATATGCAGTGCGACGTATTTCATGGTCACCTCACCTTTCCGACATTTTATTGAGTGCCAGCTATGACATGACGTGTCGAGTATGGACCGATGGGAGCGCCATGGGCGCCGGCACAGTCAAGCAAGACAATATGCTTGAAGATCCAATCGTCTTCGGCGGTGGGAGGCAAATGGGGAGCATGGGCATGCACACTGAATTCGTAACTGGTGTTGATTGGTGTCTCTTCGGTGCAGAAGGATGGTGTGCAAGCACGGGTTGGGACGAAAGAGTTTTGGTATGGGACTGCAAAGCTATAATGCAATGATGGGGATTGTTTTTACCACTTGCATTTCTATTGCTTTGTAGAGAAACCAGCATACTGTGGGGGTGCAAATGTGTTTTTGCCCTCCAGCTCATATGTGCAGGGCGGGGCATATATACATAGGTATATATACTAGGTACCTAGGTACCTATATGTATGCTCTCCCCCAGTTGATTACCTACGTCAACCTACATCCACCGCGGTTACCGTCCCCTACAAGCTACAAAATAAAGAGCAAGGTGAGAGTCCTGATAGCTATGACTCTCGCGAATAAAAACAGGAGGGACACGAGGGCAGTGACTCAATTTTGGAGTTGCAAAATATCGTCATGGGTTGCAGGCATTCACATTATCTATGGAAATTATATGGGGTCCGACATATACCCGATAATGGGTTTGAGGAACCAAGCTACGTGGTGTGTATGATTGGCGGTTCGGCTTCGATTTTACTTGACCGCTCTCTTTATTTTCCCCGTGCGTAATTCACAAACGCCAGTAACTTCTGCAGGATACAAACGACATATATTTGCTTAGGTGTGAGGTGTGAGCATCTTACGAATGCGTGGCGTGTATTTAGGTGGGTATGCGTACAGTGGAAATTTAATGTACAGCTACACTACAATATATTTTATGGTATCGACATATGAAGCCTTTGCCACGCGTTATCCCCTCTCAGGGAAGCATGAGAAGGACGGAGCTGCAACTCCGTTAGCTGCATATAGCTCTCAACGGGACCTGTCAAACTCCACTTTGCCCTGCTTAATGGTAGCAAACTGTACTTGTGGGGTAGCTGAATCGGCTGAGGCTAGGGGTGTCGTGTGCGGAGATTGCGGAATGGCTTTGATCTCTTCCTTGATCTTGCGTGCAACTACATCTTCTACAGCACCAGGTGGAGTGTTGGCAATCTCATCGACATCCGTCAACGTTAAAGAGTCACTAAGACGTGATGCACGCGACTGGATCAGTATGGTAGTGGGGCCTTCAAATCGCAGGAAGAGCTGCAGAATAGTCAATATTAGAGTGGATGGAAAGATGAGGGTACAGAGCAAGGAGAGACGCATACCCGGTCGCCCCATACTGATCGCCGCAGCCACATGTTGAGAGTATGAGATAAGGTGGCCACAGCCCTCCATGTCGCTGTTTGGCTCATGATCCTGAAGAATTTGATATTTTGTAGCAGCGAGCCAAAACCGAGATCGGGCACTTGGAAATGGAGGGCGGATGATTTGAAGCGGAAGGGTAGGGGCGGGTTGGTAGAGGTCGTGTATGCGACAACATTACTGGGATGAGCGACATAGCTTTCGCCGGCTTTGATGTGGACCTGGTAGATCTGGCCATTGGCGGCCAACGCAAGCAGACCTCGGCCAGTCACATATGTGTTGCCCCAGTTGGCCAGGCCAAGTTTGACATTGTACTGTGGCTTCAGCGACAGAGTCTGTCCAGTCCAGGCAAGGAGGGCCTGGCGCTGTGCGATGATCCAATCTTGTCTGCCATCAAGATGCACGGTGACGATGGATGTGACGGATGCTTTGGTGGAGATGAGGGCGGTGATTGGGGTCGTCGACGAGACTTGCTGGTAGAGGAAAGGGATGCCTACGGGAGCTCGGCGAAAGGGTTCGAGGAAGGATAACGTAGAGAGGACATTGTCGGACTTGCCGCTGAGGCCTACCAGAGTGCCGCGTCTCGTGTGTAGCTTCTGTGAGGCGGCAAGTGAGACGGAGAGGAGCGAAAATGGCGAACCAACGACTTCGAAGCGTGCGTCTGGGGAAGCGGGATCGACGTGTGGGTGTGGGTGCGGATATTGATGGTCGGGCGCGGGCTCGGATGAAGCTGCTGTTGAGGTGATGGTGATGGTACGCGTGTGTGTAGGGAAGCGTGTAGCAGCAATTGGCGCTCGCGCGACAACCGCACGCGAGCGGCGAGCGAGACCTGTGAAGGGTGTGGCCATTAGGATGGCGTTGGTGAGGATAGCATGCCCATGGATGGGTATTCAGTTCGTGGTCGAGTAACTTAACTACCTTGGGTACAATTTCAACGCTGGAGTATGTTTATGTAACTTGCAAGGGGGTGCCACCGTGACGAGCGGTTCGGCGCGCACGCACCCACGCACGCCAAGTCTGACGCCATCTCGTGGAGCTGTCAATTCATCAATATCAAGTCAAATCAATGCCACGGCTTCCACTCTATTTTTGTTCCTTTCATGGTTTCTTCAATCTTGTAACCGCACATGTGTGGCCGAATGTTGTCCATGTATGTACATGTACTTTGCATGTAAAGTACCTCGTCGTCTCACAACCCCCAACTAATCAATCGCCAGTGCAAGCTAACATCTCCAAACCAGCTCCCTCTGGATCCGTCTCCTCTCTTTGAATATGTAAAATATACGTAATTATACATAGAATAGACCCGAGACCAATTAGATCGAACCGTATTGGACCGCACCGAAAGCTATGCTGCTACACCCGCTTTCACGCGCTTCGCCGCGTATCTTAACTTTACGTCTGTCTCATCCTGGCCGGCCGGATACCCTATTGCGTCCATACCTCTCCGCTCGCGTCTTCACTGCCAGTCCATTCCACCGAAACGATGCCCGTAACCACGCCCCGGAGACTCTCCAGAAAACCCAGGCTGCCCAACCGGCCCAGCAACCGTTAAAAGACCCTCTGCTGGCTGAGCGCACCGTCTCCAACAAGGAGCAGCGCAAGGCCGACTGGGCCATCATGAAGGAAATGTCGCGCTATCTGTGGCCCAAAGACAACCTGGGAACGCGCGTGCGTGTCGGCCTGAGTGTCGGCCTACTTATCGGCGCCAAGCTGCTCAATGTGCAGGTGCCCTTTTACTTCAAGAACATTGTGGACGCGATGAATATAGATTTCCTCGCCATAGGTGGCACTGCTTGGACTGTGGCCGGCTCTATGATTGTGGCCTGTAAGCTCAGCGCCACCCGCCCATTTGTTTATCATGATCCTTGTTGCTGAGACTCATTTCTTGTAGACGGCGCCACTCGCATAGGTGCTACTATTTTCCAAGAATTGCGCAATGCCGTATTTGCTAGCGTTGCCCAAAAGGCCATCCGAGGTGTTGCCTGCAACGTCTACGGCCATTTGCTGAACCTGGATCTCGGCTTCCATCTCAGCCGCCAGACGGGCGGTTTGACCCGTGCAATAGATCGCGGTACCAAAGGCATCAGCTTTCTTCTCACATCAATGGTTTTCCATGTTCTACCCACTGCCCTCGAAATCTCTCTCGTCTGCGGAATTCTGGTATGCCCTTCATTACACCACCTCACTAGTTTGCTATCCTACGCGGTGCTCATGATTGCTAGACATATCAATACGGTCCCAAGTTCGCGCTCATTACCGGCACCACCATGGCTGCATACACTGCCTTCACCATCCTAACAACTTCGTGGCGGACAAAGTTTCGCAAACAAGCCAATGCTGCCGACAACAAGGCTGCCACGGTTGCAGTGGACTCCCTCATCAACTACGAGGCCGTGAAGGTTCGGATCAGGGACTTATATCAGCAGTCGGTGCTAGCTGACGTGGTTATAGTACTTCAACAACGAGAAGTTCGAGGTCGGTAGATACGACAAAGCTCTTCAATCTTATGAAAAGGCATCCATCAAGGTTGCCACCTCCCTTGCCTTTCTCAATTCCGGTCAAAACCTTATCTTCTCCAGCGCATTGACGGCAATGATGTACTTGGCCGCAGACGGTGTTGCTACTGGTCATCTCACTGTTGGTGATCTTGTCATGGTCAATCAGTTGGTCTTCCAATTGTCTGTCCCTTTGAACTTCCTGGGTTCCGTGTATCGTGAGTTGAGACAGAGTCTGCTCGACATGGAGACCCTCTTCAACCTGCAAAAAGTCAATGTCGCCGTGAAGGATAAACCAAATGCGAAACCGCTATTGCTGACTGCTGGAGAATTGAAATTTGAGAACGTGACTTTTGGATACCGCCCAGACCGTCCCATTCTCAAAAATCTCAACCTCACCATACCAGCCGGGAAAAAAGTTGCTATTGTCGGGCCAAGTGGCTGCGGAAAATCCACAATCCTCCGTCTCCTTTTCCGCTTCTATGATGTTCAAGGTGGAAGAATTCTTATTGACGGCCAGGACATTCGCGATGTGAAGGTAGATAGTTTGAGGAGAGCTATCGGCGTTGTGCCCCAGGATACCCCACTCTTCAATAATACCATCGAACACAACATTCGATATGGTAATTTAGAAGCGTCGAGGGACAAAGTAATCGAGGCAGCCAAACGAGCTCGTCTCCATGAAACCATTCAGCAATTTCCCGACGGCTATGGAACTATGGTCGGAGAGCGCGGTATGATGATATCGGGAGGGGAAAAACAACGCTTGGCTATATCCCGTGTCATTCTTAAAGACCCTCCTCTACTCTTTTTCGATGAAGCGGTATGTTTGCATCCAACCTCACTTTAAGAATGCATTTACTGACGAATGTAGACGTCAGCGCTGGATACTCACACGGAGCAAGCACTGCTGTCACAGATTAACTCGATACTCAAAGAGAGGAAGCGTACATCGGTTTTCGTTGCGCACCGACTACGCACGATATACGATTCGGATCTGATCATTGTGCTCAAAGCTGGCAGTGTAGCTGAAAGCGGCACGCATGAGCAACTAGTAGATGGCGCGGGTCTCTACTCCGAGCTGTGGAGTGCGCAGGAAACGCTTTTCTCTGACGATGAAGAAGGGCAATCTGCTGGACATGATACGCTGAAGGCTTCCAAAGACTTGTCTAGGTAGTATAAATCGACCATGGAAGGACGAAGTAGGCGAATAGGTTATATAACGTGTACCTAAGTATCGGTCCTATCATGGTAGAGACGGAAAGGTACTAGACAGACAGGGCACTGACGTCTCCCCCCATCCCGGCTCGCTTTCGGCTCGCTTGTTTTTTACAGTGTAATGACGTATGTGCAAGGTCCGTGAGAACAACGCTAACAAACCAAGCCAGTTGTATAAAATAACAATATCAATTGCTTGTACCCCCCTTATAACCCGCGAAGAAACCCAAACAAGAACTGCCCACAATCGCAATTAAAGATACCTCGAAGTTCTCTCGCGACAGTCCAAGTTTAGCCAGTCTGCCGCCCCCACTAGTGCAAAGAACATGTGTCTCGTCAGTACGTATATCCTAGATACAAGTTACGCATGAAGGCATGGCGGTTCGAGGCTTTGACGACTTGTCGAAAGAATTCTACTTTGAATTCATCTGACTTTGTGCTCCCGAGTCTAGCCACCACACCCACCCGCGGTTATAGGGGAAGCGTCTTTGATCCACCTCCCCATCGCTCCAGCTTTTCAGCACATCCACCTCCAGGAGTTGTCCGTCTTCCGCGTGGATCAACCCATTCCTACCGTCGCTCTTCTACCAGCTTCCACGATAGCCCGAGGGTTGTCGAGTACAGAAGATCCGAGCCAAGAGCACTTGAATACGAAGACGGGGCGAGGAGGAGCCGAAGTGTGGTTCGTGAGCGGAACTTCGAAACTAGGGGGAGTAGGGGGAGTTTCGCGGAAGATCGGAGAAGGAGCATTAGTCGAGTGAGATATTGACCGACGCCGACCGATCTTTCTCCTTTGAACACGCAATAACGAGATAATCATGATAGTAATAATAGTAGTCAATGGCACATAACCTTCTTACGGGGATGCATCAGCTAGACTACCTTCCTCTATAAACATTCAAACTCGTAACTACTTCACAATCCCATTACAACTTCCCATCTACTATTGCAGCTCCTCCCCCCCCTCTGCCCTCCTTCCCTTCAACATGGCTTTAAGACATCTTCACCTCCCGCTGCGGCGAGCCAACAACGCCATCAAACCAAACGGACCCAACCACCCGTACTACTACATCGTTTCCTGGAGAAGGTCGCACTAGAACTGGCAGGATGGCAGATCTCCCTCCAACTCCACCTTTAGCTACCGACTTCCTCTAAGCCTGAAGAGAAGCGTCAAGCTCTACTAGACTGGCCAGGAATCAGCAAGTAACACACAGACGCACTCAGCTACTAATCCGCTCGCTAACCTCCTAAACAAAATCCCATACAAAGTTGCTAGCCCGCCATCCCCTCTTATAACTGTGCCTAATGTCGCGCTACTACCTCAATCCTTCGACAACAACCCGCCAACCGCGCTGCTAAACCCACTAAGTCGTGATAATTTCGGCCCATTTTCAGTAACAGGCGGTGAGGAACTATCACCCGTCGAACCGATCCTGTCACGACCTCGCCCCCTCGACAACAACCCGCCGACCGCGCTGCCAAGTCACGTTGATGGTTAATCATCGACCTCATCATTCTCTTATTTGGGGAAGTCGAGGTCGAGTTCAAAATCCATGTCATGGTACTGGTCGGAGAGCCACCAAAATTTATGGACGTCTCTGGATACACCCGCTGCGACGACAGTAAATATGAGACGGCCCTTTACCACTAAAACTGCATTTTCAACTGCCATAGAGAGTTTTTCGCGAGGACCTGTTCCAGAGGACGAGTTGGTTAGAATATCATGATAGTGTAAAGGGCAGGGTCAATAATAATAATAGTCAGGAGACAGTAAAAAGTGTCAAGTTACAGAACCTTAATCAGCGCATAGTGTTACATATAACAGCTGCCTAAGTCTAATATAGGCGTAATACATCTGTTGCTACATGTGACTGATAGTTATCAGTGTCAAATGATTACCCGCTGGGTAGCTGTGATGTCCGTATGCGAATACAGTCACTCTGTGGAGACAGCGAGATGCGCGTGATGACGACAGAAGGTCGAGGGTAACCAAACAGGTCTTTTGGAGAAAGCCACAGCCACAGCCACAGCCACAGCTTACCATGCCACGCCACGCCACTTCACCGCCCACATCGACATCAACATCAGCCGACCTGCCGTCTCGAAGCGCTCCACACATACACACGTATATCGCTGTGTATATAGACCATGAGACGTCAGGAAACCTCACCATCTCCTCCATACCCAGACCGCCGTCGTAAGTATGGCCACTACAAGCCGTACGCTTCATACCGTTGACACCAACTCTAGAGCCTCCGTACAGCATGGACGACGACAGCTACCCGAGCCGGTTTCCAAGACCAGCACCCCGCATGGACAGAGATCGGAGAGAGCGAAAAGGCGACCAAAAGCCTGACCGCGACTATCGCGACTTCCAACGACCTCGCGAACGTGGTCATGAATATCCCCCAGGTAGAGCGCAACAACCCTCACCAACGACCCCGCATCGCTTACGACCCCTAGAACCCCGCCCACGTCCTCGACGACAGCCTTCCTTCTCTTCTGAATCAGACTCACCTCCACCTCGCCGACGCCGCAGCGAACACCGACGCGACCCCCGCCCCCGCGGCCGCGAAGATTGGTACAACGACCGCGACGATCGCGCCCTCCCACGCAGGAGGGACCGCGACGCTGGCGGCTATATATCGGATGACAGACATAATCGACCACGGCGCTATTCCGAGTACGCTGATCAAGATCGAAGACCAAAATACCGAGACGACCGATATGACGACATGTTTCCCGAACCCCGCAGTCGCCGCTACGACGACAGAAATGACAAATACGACGGTCGCAGAAGAGATCGGTACGATGATGACCGCCGTTATCGAGATCCCCCCAGACGCGGCAGGTCAGTGGGTGCCAAATACGATTGGCAGAAAGAAGGCCTTAATCTGTTCCGGCAGTACGCTCTCCCGGTTATCAAAGCTGAAGGCGGCAAATACATCGCAAAGCAGTTGGCAGGCTTCACCTCGAAGCAGGGACGTTGACGCACGGAAACTATAACAGACAGCCAGGCTGATGCCATCTTAACGGATTCCTTACGCACTTTCTCTTTGGAAATTCGGCAATTCATAGACATGATCTATTTTGTATGATCGTAGCCTTGTGTTTTTCTTTGTACTTCACCTCACGCTGGATGATAATTCGTGACACATTTTTGTTGTTTTTTAACAGATCTATAACACTGTTTGGATGAATTCTCCTGATGCCATGTATCAACTTTACGAAACGGGTATTTACTTGACCTAAGGTGAAAGCAAAAGTAACCAGCATGTCCTTCCACCAAGAAAAAAAAAAAAAAAACAAAAAACATCGAATATGGCAGAATAGCTTTCCAACGTGGAAGATAGATTCACATGGCGCCAGTGATCTGAATACACCAAAGCTGCTCGATAAGGTTGTGGCTGTTCCATGCTTTTGAAAAGCAAGTGGCCCGATACTCCAGCTACTTCAGCTACTCGGTTGTTGGCAAGTCGGAGGCAGACTAGTAGGCCTATCGCAGCTAAACAGAGATTGATAATGCCCGGCCGTGTCTCGTGATGCAAAAACTCACACGTTTGTGTGATTGCCCTTGTACTCCAAAACTCCGGGGCCTTGTGGAAGAGGCCGAATGCTCCAACACACCCAATAAGGAAACGCCGCTCCATGCCGATGCCAGGTGGCTTGGTTCTATCGCTTCGTGATAATAGGTGCGCAAGTGTCGTAAGGTAGAACAAAGTAAAGGAAGGCTGGCGTCGTCTATCGTCAATGTAAAAGGTGGAATGGGTCCATGGAGTCGCAGCCAGAGCGCTGTAAACGTGAGGGGTGACGATAAAGATCAGCATCCGGGGAAAGCTGGTGCATGAAGACCGTGAAGATGGGAGAAACAATAATATAGACAACAAGACGATTGCGCATCGATCAAAGAATGACGCACTTTATTCCCTTGGCAGCTTTGGTGGGGCGGTCCCTATGTTTCGTGTTGTCAGGGTGGGTGCGGGTTCTCGTAGTCGGTCTCACTCCGCCCATGCTCTGTTGCCGCTGGCGGCGCAGCAGCCTCACAACCTCGAAGAAGGCTTTTTCAACATTAACACAGTTCTTAGCTGAAGCCTCGACGAATTCACAGCCGAGCTCCTTGGCGAGAGCACTGCCTTCTTGGGTCGAAACCTCACGTTCAGTGACACGGTCACATTTGTTGCCGACAAGCATGACAGGAGCTGGCCCAAAAGACGACCCCATGGAGGTGGCTGTCAACGGGGAGCCGGGATAAGTGGGTGAGCTGGACAGCGACGTCTCCTTGACGCGCTGGATCTGATTATGAAAACGTTGGATGCGGGCAAAAGACGAGCGCGACGAGATGCTGTAGACCAGAACGAATCCTTCGCCATCACGTATCCACTGGTCGCGCAGAGCAATGTACTCTTCCTGGCCGGCCGTGTCGAGTACCTCGAGCATGCACGACTGGCCATCGATCTGTACCTGCTTACGGTAGGAATCCTCGATGGTAGGGTCGTAAGTTTCAACGAAGTGATTCAAGCAAAGCTAGATGGGAGTGAGCACATCATTACACTTGGCACACATCAACAGATAGCGCCGTTGCTTGTGCTTACCTGGATCGTCAAGGCAGTCTTCCCCACGCCGCCATCACCCAACACCACCAACTTGTACAGCGTCATTTTCCCCGCCATTGTCGTAGATTGTGTGAACCGACACTCGTGGTGGAAAATGGATAGACACGGGGTTCACCGTCAGGAGAGTGAGGGTAGTGTAGAGCGTACGAGCGATGGGTGAGAGGGTGTCGCTATCGACGTGAAGCAACAGGGGAGGCGGAACAGGAGCAAGGAAGAATGACGAGGCTGCCGTGTAAAGGTGAGGAAGCCAGGAGAAAAGCAATGCTGGATGCTGACAATGTGTAGCAGAATAGCGATGGGAGCTGACGTTCTCACTCAGCTTACAGGGACGGAGATGGGGAAGTAAGGTAGGGAGGCAACAAGTGAGGGAGACAGGTGGGGAGGATGGGGACCTGGGGTTAACTATGCTCTAGTATGTTGAGCACGTAGTCCAGAAAGACGTCGTGAACCAAAACGGGTCGTGTCGTGCCGTGTCGCGTTGTATCGTATCGTGCCGTATGGAGCAGACTGTGCGCAGCAAACGGGTACAAGCAGCGCGTGTCTGTGACGGGTAGCTGCAGGCGGCGATGAATCGAAGCGGAGGCACAGCAAGGGTAGGACAGTGCAAAGTACCACGCAGCAACACAGGGCGGCGGCGGCAGGAGCAGCAGCACACGAGTGGGCAGTCGAGATTTGTTTTTTCGGCGTGCTGGTACGACGGGGGGGCGACAACGAGACCTAGGACAGAATCTCGCGCAGCTGTATCTTAGATTTCAGGCCTAGGACAGGCGGGCGGAGAGGCGGAGGGGGCGAAGCGAGACGAGGAGAGGAGAGGAGAGCAGAGAGGCGAGGCGACGCAAGGCGGGGCGGGGCGAGGCGAGGCGAGGCGAGGCGATATATGGCGAAGGTGAATGCGGCAGAGAGAAAGGCGAGGGGGAAAGGACTTGTAAGGGGGGTGGTGATGGTTGTGGTGGTTGTGGACGTGGTGATGGTTGTGGTTTGGAGGAGGCGGTGGTGGACGGAAGAGAAGGGTTGTGGCAGGAAGGATAGCGAGATTGCAGCAAATGATAGGCGGAAAGGGTGTGGCTGTCTCAGTAGGGAAAAGTACCGTAGGTACCAGCTGTAGTAATGGTAGGATATGGGGTTATTACGTGAGGCCGAGGAGAGGTATCATAAACAGCGAGAATAAAGCAAGGCAACGCAAGGCAAAATAGAAGACTGACTTGATGAAAAGTGTAGAGAGAAGAGAGAGCAGAGCAGAAAAGGATGATGGGCATTGGGGAGGGAGGGATGGCGGCGGCGGCGGGCGAAGGCGAATGCGCGGTGCTGTCAGGCCAGCCAGGCCAGGCCGCCCACGTGAATGAATGCACGAACGCATAATAATCTTCCAGTCTCTACATACATAAGCAAGCTATGTAGGTACATACTTCATACTTACTTATGGTACTACTAGTTATAACCATGTACCTGTGTTTTGCTAGACTAGCTATCAATCCACCCAAATACACGTTGATGCACATGCAAATAACAAAATAACCAAACCGTGGTTGGCCACTTGAAATCCGTCGAGGCTGCACAATCGCCTCGTGTATCCTTTGTGCAATGCGCTGCAGTCACTGTTCGCCCAACCTAACCTGGGTGGGAGGGTTTTTTTTTCCCTGCGCAAGGCTGGCCAGGTAGCGTGAGCGTGGGGGGGGGCTTGTATACGAGTCAATGTCGCTGAAGTTTCTTGCTATGGCCAAATATGTGATAATGCTATCGTACTTTTACATGTTGGAGGCACAATGAAGAATGTTTCGCCGTTGGTCAACGTGGAACAAACCGCGATTAACATGTACATATGTACCTCAATTCCTTACCGGCCTCAACCAGACTAAACAACTAGGTACCTACACATTGATCTATGCACATGTACCATCTTCTTCTGTCAACCTGCCAGTTAGTTATTAGCCTCCTCCCAACTTTGCTTCCCTCGGGGCTTGAGCGGCCTCGTTGCCTTCTGTTTCACTTCCTCCCTCAATCATGCTGCCCGTGCGTGCTGCCCGGAACTTTTTCCCACTCCCGCGGCCCGTCCATCATCACTCCCGCGGAATCCACACTGTGTATATACATTATATACCTGAGAATGTATCCAACTACCTGATAGTACATGTGCACCGACCTAGTCATTGACTCCAGCTTTCAATCATTTAATCGCTTGGCATGGAATAAATGTCAATGACAACAACTGCATCAATCAATATGATATGTCTATAGCCATGTACGTCGCATCATGGCTTCAATAACGTTACATGGACATGTACATGGCCCATATTGTGCCCCCTACAATTTGGCTCTCGCCTCGGTTGCCCTATGCAAGTGTTTCCCCTTCTTCTGGAAATATTCTTTGACCTTGGCACGCGCAACTGAAACAGCTTCTCGGTCCTCAATCGTGCTAGGAACCGCTACCTCCCTCTCCATTTCACCCTGGGTTGCATTCTCCATTAACTCGCGAAGCACACGCCGCAACGTCTTTCCACTACGCGTCTTCGGTATCATTCCCTTGCCTTGGATCATGCCACCAAGCCCAGCTATGGCTCCAATCTGCTCACGAATCAGCATCTGCACTTCTTTGAAGAGCTCCTCCTCGGGCACTGCGCCTTCAGGGTGCTTGTGTCTTGACAGAGTGATGAAGGCGAATGGCAGATGGCCCTTGAGTTGGTCCGGAATCCCAATGACCGCAGCTTCGGCAATCCCTGCATGGGTCGTGATGGCTTGTTCGATTGCGCCAGTGCTAAATCGATGGGCAGCCACGTTTATGACGTCGTCCGCTCTTGACATGACGGAGATGTAGCCTTCATCGTCCATCATACCAGCGTCTCCAGTGTCGAGCCATTGGCCGTTGAATCTCTTCAGATACCCTTTGTAGAATCGCTCCTCATCCTCCCACAGCGTCGTGAACGCGGTGGGCGCAAGGGGAACAGCCAAAACAAGGTTACCCATCTCCCCGCGCTTCACCTCATTACCCTCGTCATCTACGACCTGCACATCGAACCCAGGCAGGGCTTTCCCGGCAGATCCGGGCTTGATCGAAAGTGGCTTCTCTTTATAAGTAGAGGGAAAGTCTTCCCCCGAGGATGCGCCCAATGCAATGCCTGAGATTGGACTGCCAGATTCCGAGGACCACCAGTTGTCGACGACGATAGCTCCATCCGCACAATACTCGTGGAGCAGCTTCTGATACATCTGGACAATGCTGGGTTCACTCCTCTCACCTGCCAAGAAAAGTGCTCTGAGACTCCTCAACCCACCCTTCTTGCCGTATGCTTCTCGAAAATGATTGTTGTCGGGGTCCTCTCTTCGTATAGCTCGAAGAGCGGTCGGTGCCGTAAACATGCTTGTGACCTTGTAATCATTTATCATACGCCAAAAAGTGCTCGCGTCCGGGGTCCCAACTGGTTTGCCTTCGAACAATACGGTAGTAGCGCCAGCTAATAGAGGGGCATAAAGAATGTAAGAATGGCCAACAACCCAGCCAATGTCACTTGCCGTGAACATTACATCTCCCGGCCCTTTGACCCCAAATAGATACTTGATGGAGAAGTTAAGCCCTACAGCGTGTCCACCAGCCGTTCTTAGGACTCCTTTGGGCAACCCCGTTGTTCCTAGTGCATAGCCAATTGGTGTCAGCCCCTCGCTCTATCACAAGTTCCCATTGTCTTTCTAAACTTCGCTGCAACTTCAAACAGAGCATGGAAATAGAAACCCACCGGACGTATAAATTATGTATAGCCCATCGCTACTCTGGATAGGTACCGCATCTGCTTTCAGTCCTCTGTTTCGCGCGCTCTTAACCAGCCGCTGCCAGTTTCGCTGGCCGTCCTCCTTCAGGACAGGATCCCAGCGTAGCTGTTCGCGCTGCCATACAATGGTCTTGTTGGGTTTGAATTTAGATTTGGCGATTGCCTCCTCGATGAGTCGTTTGTATGCAGTCGGGCCTTTGTTTCCTTCGATCCCGCAGGAGGCAGTCATCACCGTATGAGGCCTGCAGGCCTCCATGCGCTGGGCTAACGCGGGAGATGAGAACCCACCGAATACCACAGCATGAATCGCCCCGATTCGAGCGATGGCTAGCATGGCGAACAGAGCAGCTGGAATCATTGGCATATAAATGAGCACAACGTGCCCTTTCCTGACACCTTCTTCCCTCAACACGCCTGCCAATGTTTCGACCTCTGTAAGCAGCTGCCTATAACTGTATTTCTCTTTAGCTCCAGTAACCGGGCTGTCCCAGATGATGGCAATGTTATCCCCATTTCCGCTAAGAACATGTCGGTCGACTGCGTTGTACGTGGTTGAGATCTCTCCGCCAGGGAACCAGACCCAGTCAGAGTGGGATATTCGGCTTTTGATCAGAGTCTTTTTACTCTTGTAGATTACATCCGATGGCTGCTTGTGCCAGTAGATGTTTGCAGCCTGTCGACCCCAGAATCCCACTGGGTCTGCGGTTGAAGCGGCATAAACTCGATCTTGCGACATGATGCTGGCGTGCACTGGGTGGGATTGGCTTCTCGAGCTGCTGCGAATAGCCTCTATCCGTTTTGGTTTGGGTACGCGAGGTAGTTGTACCACATGGCAGGAGCAGGGGAACGCAGAGTCTACTTAGATGCGCTGCGTTGATTAAGTCGGGTTATATCCGTTGAGATCGGATGTCGGTAAGGGCACTCTGGCCGAGGCGTCACATACACGGAGATGTAGTGTGGGTCCGTGGATCCACAACCCCGCAGCCAGCGTCTCCCCCGGATTCTCCAGAATTTCCTTAGCATCAATACAATCTATCTATGTAACTACGTGGCTGTAGGCTGGGAAAGTCAGGTCGGCATATTTCGTCTAATTCTCATGTCGGGACCATGCCATTTCCGTCGGGTGTTCTTGGGGATTAAACATCCTTTTGCCCGATAACTTTGTTCCCTATAGAAACTGCTCCTTTTGCGTGGCGGCTTGGGCCATGCTTCACACCGCACATGTAAATTACAATCTGAAATATCTCAACCACCCGTGGTTTTATTGTGGTTATTAATGCCTCGTGTGACTTGACTATGTTAATAATCTTCGCTTGCTCTTTTGGAGGGTATTTAGTGGTTGTGGTGGTTGCTACCAATTTTTTGTTTATATGTGATGCGTTTTCTTATTCAGAAAAATGATAGTCGGCAAAAAAATCAAGACCAACAACCCCAACGTCACAACAGAAGCAGTGACCGTGCAAGTACACAACAGACATACCGTTGGCGTCTCATATTCATCGATTATATCATATTTAGACAGACTAAAATGTTTCCTTTGTGAAGAAAAAAGAAATGAGGTCGGAGCTGCAATACGAGGCTCCAGCACTGAGGCCCGAAGAAGATGCACAAGATTTTTTTTACCAACCGCCACAACCCCAATTAGTGAACTACTTGGGTACATCGCAGGTAAAGCGATTTGAATTCCACACGCTATATGACAACTATATCATCATTTATGCAGATGAACTCAGTCTCAAATTATCGTCCGCAGGGACCTCAACCCCTAACCTCTCAGCCACGGAGACAAAGCCATGATTCCCTTCACCATACCCCACCCACAAGTCTACCCAGCCGTCTTCCCTCGCCTTTTCAATCTCCACAACGCTGTAATCTTCCTCACCGGGCCGCTCAACATATATTGTCTGTAGTCCGTTTGACTTCGCTGCGCGGAGATCGCCCAAATGTGCAGCGACCATTGCACACTCCTGGGGGCGTAGACCCAACTTGTCAGCAGCACCTAGATACACCTTTGGCGAAGGTTTATAGGAGCCAAAGAGTTCGGCGCTCAGAATATGCGTGAAGTTCATGTTGCCGTATATTTTCAGATCAGAGAGTAGAGAAATATTGCCGTTAGATAGTGTAGCAGTCCCTGCAAGGTGTCAGAAGCTAACTACACGCGTGCACTTGCATGCTCAGAAGGAGAAAGATGATGATGGATTCGACCCACAAAAGAGCTGATTGAGTAGTGCAATACCTGGAGCCGAGTCAGGCCATGGCTCAAGTCGATGCCATACCAAACTCAAGGCTCGTATTTCCTCATCGGTCCACAAGCCGTCCAATTCCCATTCAATCAAGAGCTTTCTGAGGGAGTCGAGGTGATGTTCATCGACAGTTTTCCACGGTCTTTTCGAATCCTCGGCCAATTCCCTAGTGAATGTCTTGTAGGAATCTCGCCACTCCTGCGCGAATTCTTGCCAATGAGCGGTAGTCATATCAGATGCTTTGAGCCTCACCCGCGAAGCTAGAGATGCCACGGCAGAATTCAGAGCCGCATGGGATTGGGCTTCCAACGCCTGTGTTACCGATTTGCGCCAGTTCACGCATGTCCCAAACACGTCGAAAAATAAGGCCCTTGGTGGAGTGGATAGAGCCATAGTTACTCCTCTTATCACTTTAGGCGGGGACGGCAATGGCGTCGGGGCACTGAGATTCATAGGAGTGGGAAAGGTCTTGATCATATTGTATAAGGGATATGAGAACGTATGCATACAATTGCGTCAGACGTGGGGAAGCTGTCGACGGAAAAGCGCGGAAAAGCAGACGGGTAAAATGAAATTTGGACTTGAAGGGGTTGAATTAAGTGAGATGAACACGCACTTTTAAATGCGAGCAAAACTCATCTTAATAAGACAAGCTCCACGGTAAAGTAGATTCGCGATGATTTCTTTGTTACGCCAGGTGGTGCCGTAGAATCATGATCAACTACCGGATGCAGGTAAGGCTACTTTTCAGCAGATAACAAAGCGCGCATTCACATGCATGTATACATGTCATGTATGTATGCGTAGCACCTTCATGCGGTGAGGCAGGAACGACAGAAATGCACAAACTTGCGAGTGGGAAAGGCGTATTCACCGGATAATGGAACTTGACCACACACAGAAAATAAGGGCATCAGCACTGGGTGGAGTCGCGGGCCGTACAATCAAAACATCACGAGGCGGATATGCAAGACAGTCATGAAGAATTATGGTATCATTCCCTGGTGTAATACCCAGAAGCCCTAAACTCCGTAGCCTTTGACAAAAATACAAGGCAGCAGTGACCATGAACCCCAACCAACCAAACCACAGAAGCGACCATTTATGTGACGCGCTGTCGGAAATTGTCGTGAAAATGCAGAAGGAGAAGGCGAAAGCGCTTAACCACCGAAACCGTACAGGGTGCCTAGCAACCATGTCAGACATGATGGATATATGTAATCATGGTAATGGGAAAACTTACGGCCTTGTCGCTTGAGCGCGTAGACGACATCGAGGGAAGTGACAGTCTTCCTCTTGGCGTGCTCAGTGTAGGTGACAGCATCGCGAATGACGCTCTCGAGGAAAGTCTTGAGCACACCACGAGTCTCCTCGTAGATCATGGCGGAGATACGCTTGACACCACCACGGCGAGCGAGACGACGGATGGCAGGCTTGGTGATACCCTGAATGTTGTCGCGAAGAATCTTCCTGTGGCGCTTGGCACCACCCTTTCCGAGGCCCTTGCCACCTTTGCCGCCTACAAGACGCGTCAGTATGCGTGATTAGAGAAGAGGAGAGGCAGAAGGATGAGGAAAAGGGGAGAAGAGGCACTTACGTCCAGTCATGTTGATAGAGAGTGAGAAGGGGAAGTGTGGAGAATTGGATTGGTTGTTGTTGTGGAGGAGGGAGTGGATGGATGGATGGATGTGTAGGCTGTGAGATGTCGATGTTGACAGAGGCGGAGACGCGTCGCAGTTAAAGACGAGGCAAGGGCGCGCCAGATCACAAGCGGCCCGTGCAGAGCGAGCAGTTCAGTTGGAGGATGGCGGCCGGGTCGGGACTAGCGGCGCTCGCTTAGGTTGTTGTGATCTCAGCCCAAAGGGAAAAGCGCGAGGGGAGGCGAGAGTGAGAGCAGATCACATCACAGCGCCGCGCCCAGCGTTTGAGCGAGAGGCGAGCCAAGAGAAGGTAAACGAACGAGTTAGGGTGATTTGATTGATCCAGGCAGCCGCACCCGCCCATATAAGCCCGCACCGCCGCCCTCCTCTGCTTTCCCTCATCACACTCCCACCGCTCCACTCCACTACAACCACAACAACATCATCTTCATCATCACATACACTTCTACCTCCCATCTCAACTCCACAACACACGTCAGCAATGGCCCGTACCAAGCAGACAGCCCGTGAGTATACCCTCTCTGCCTGCCTCCATCTCCCACTGCCTTTGTTGGCTGACGCGACGCTTTTCGCCGCCGCCGCCGCCTGCGCAACTGCAGCACAATCTTCACCTCGCTCCACCTTTGCATCTGCTAACCCCTCCTCCAGGCAAGTCCACGGGTGGCAAGGCCCCTCGTAAGCAGCTCGCCTCCAAGGCCGCTCGCAAGTCCGCCCCGTCTACCGGTGGTGTCAAGAAGCCTCACCGCTACAAGCCCGGTACCGTCGCTCTCCGTGAGATCCGTCGCTACCAGAAGTCGACCGAGCTCCTCATCCGCAAGCTCCCCTTCCAGCGTCTTGTCCGTGAGATCGCTCAAGACTTCAAGTCGGACCTTCGCTTCCAATCCTCTGCCATCGGCGCTCTGCAGGAGTCTGTCGAGGCTTACCTTGTCTCCCTCTTCGAGGACACCAACTTGTGCGCCATCCACGCCAAGCGTGTCACTATCCGTACGTCATCCATTCACACATTCTTCCCTAGTGCACTGCTAACAAATTCACAGAATCCAAGGACATTCAACTTGCTCGTCGTCTCCGTGGTGAGCGCGGCTAAATATGCTGCCTCTTCACTCTTCTCGGTCGTTCGTGTCTCGTGACGACGGAACATGATCGTCCTGGTTTCTTTGGCGTTTGGGTTCAATGGTCATCGGGTTTTTTCAAATCATGGTTTATGGGTGGTTGAGATGTAGTATACCAATGCAGTGATAGTCACTGGCGACGATTGACGAGTAATCAATCCATCAACTTCATACAATGTGCCTTGATCGTGACATGTCCACGACTATATCGCGTCCTTCCTACTAATACGCGTTTGTATGCGCCAGCGTTTGGGATGCGCCAATCGACGCGTCGTGCGCGCCTTAACAGTGGATTTGGTAGCCAGTCCGAAATCGAATTTCCGCTGTGCCCCTCACAGCGTCCACCACATGACGTGTTATATGTTAGGTTGGGTACGCTACATTTCTGTTTTGAAGAACAACTCTGGAAACTCATGCTCCTCCCTACTTCCCCTGGCCTGTCGACTTATTATTCTCCACCATGTCCTGGCAGGCAGAGTTGAGCTCATGGCAATCCCCTTCCCATCTCAACATCAAAGATGTGCCTAATGTAGGCTCACAGGCACCATCCTCCTCCAAACTCATTGTGCCTGCACCTGATGGAAAACCGACCATCCTTTGCTTCCTGCGTCACTGTGGATGTCCATGTATGCTTTCGGAATCCCGTAACCTCCAACCGCGCGATTAATTGTTTGCAAGTCGCAGAGAAAACCTATCTGAAGCTGCGCGCTGCCGCCATCGCCCATCGGGATGTGCATTTTGTGGCAGTATCGCATAGCGACGCTCCTTCCACTAAGCGCTGGCTCCAGTCGCTGCCTGATCCTTCTCAGAATACCAGTGTCGACATGATAATCGACGAGGAACGCCTTCTTTACGCAAGCTGGGGGCTGGGCGTTTCTCCCTTCTGGCACGTTTTGAGCCCGTCGAGTTTGTATTCCGTGTACAAATTAGGTAGAGAAGAAAACATTTGGAACAGACCAACTGAGAGCGGGTCACGCTGGCAAAGTGCTGGAAGTTTTGCAATAGGGGGCGCCGGGGACGTGAAATGGAGCAGACCGAACGCGAGTGCGGATGATGTACCAGATTTTGCAGATGCTCTCAAAGCTCTTGGTGAGAAGTCGTAGATACTCAACATTTCAGTCCATTTTCGTTATTCGCGTGTGTGCGAATCAGAAATTTCACGCCAGCAGTCGAGATAGCCATGCCATGTAATTTTGTCATTTGAACTAGGCGCAAAATGCTGAGCGTCGGTCGAGGTCTTCTGTATTAGGTACTCAACCGGTGGCGAACCTGACGGCTGTGATTCCATAGCAGGAGGCAGGTATATAGTTACATACATTGATAGTTACTTGGTAACTACCTAGGTTCCTAGCCATGTCGTAGAAATCACGTCCCCATTGCTCCTTACACCTCCTCCTTTTCTCTTCGTAACCACTTGTCTTCACTTCAGTTGAAGTGCTCTCTTCAGCTGGCCCTTGCACTCCTCGAAACCATTTGATTGGCTATATTCGTCATGACCTCACGACAACACGGCATGGCGCGCCAGCGGCGAAACCAACATCAACAACCGCGTACGCTTGGCGCCATAGCGGACCAACAACATGGTGACGACACAATGGACCATGAAAGCATCGCAGCAAAAGCCCAGAAAGTGCATACTGGTAGTGATTATGGCTCAGATGTCGATGTGATCCATATCGCAGCATCCAGTGATTACGGCTCCGACATTGACCTCGACTGCTTAGACGAAGGCCCAGTAACCGGTCATGTACCCTCGCAACTTGTGACAGCCACATCCAAGATAGCTGTATACCCAAGTGTAGAGTTTCAGAGCCTACTGGAAGGTCGGGATGAAGTCCTTCCTCTCGCACCCAACCAACCTGCGTTGCGATGCGTTTACAGTTCGCCTCCGCAGCGCAGGAAATCGCCGGTCGAAATCGAGTACGATGTTTCGTCGCGCCGTGCCTTTAGCGGTATGTACATGTAATAAATGCACTGGCGATCCTATTGTGATTATCATCTCGACTGACTACTGACAGCCTGTAGTACCCAAAGAAGACTCCCTTCCCATAGAGAATGGTGTTCTGTCCGAACGGACCATGCCGACCAAAGACGACTCGCGCACACCATTGCAGCGTTTTCGTGCGCGCAGACCTCTTTCTGTTACCGATCTTATATCCCCAGCATGGTGTGAGCTTCAGTACTGGTATACCCTGACCAAATACGGCCGCAAGCCACCGACGCGCGCAATGAAGGCAGGCACAAAGATACACCATGCGCTAGAAGAGGAAGTTCACACTATTGTACCGGTTCAGGTGAATACCAAAGAAGATCGCTTTGGCTTGAGGATTTGGAACACCATACAGGGACTACGCTGTCTGCGAGACGCGGGCTTAACACGAGAGTTGGAAGTTTGGGGCATTATCGAAGGCCAGGTCATTAATGGAGTCATCGATGAGCTCAGTTTCACATGTCCGGATCGTGAACTCGAGGATAAAATCGACCTTTCCAAAACCGCCAAAAATGGAGGAACACTACCATTAGGCCAATTAAATATTGAGCAAGCGTTTTCAAAAGCCAGCACAAACGCATCGCAGCACGACAACAGCGACGCTTGGATCGGGAATCTTGAGCCAGATCGACGAATTTATATTACGGATGTCAAAACAAGGGGGGTGCGCACCATACCTAAGGGCGCGTCGTTACGGCCAACACGCATGCAACTAATGCTATATCGAAAACTGCTCGAATCGCTTTCTTTGAATACAGTGGATGCAGAGACTGTTCTGAGGCGGTACCATCTCTCCCCTCTGCAACCATTCTCCGACTCTTTCATGATGGGAGTTGGTGATCATGGTGACACCGAAAACGACCAACGGGACCTGGACCCTTCGAATATCTCGGACAGGGAGGAGATACGCTCCCACCCGAACTTATTATCACTCTGGTCCCTCATGATACACGAATTTCAGCAAATAGCCACGTCCTTTAGTGACATCCTTCGTGTGGAATTTCGATACTCGAAAACAAGCCATGTAATCGGCAGCGAATTCATCGTTTACGATCCGGAAGTTGTCGATGCGTATAGCGAGGATGAAATCAAATGGTGGGAAGGCAACAGGGAAGCCAAAGGTGTGGAGATCGAAGAGGCATTCAAATGCCGAATTTGCGATTTCGCGGAGGTTTGCACCTGGCGGAAGGCGAAGATCGAAGAAGCAACCGAGAAGAACAGGCTTTCGCGTAAAGCGAAGGGCAGAAGTGCTGTCTGATAGAGCAACGTCTTTATCGTTGTAAAACTCTGTAAAAGATGGAATGTATATATGTATTTAGTAGTGGCGTTGGTTACCCATTGGAATGCGGAGCAATGAAAACGTACAGTAGAATAAGTTGCTTATTAGTCCAAGTACTTTTGGCTATGTCGTGGCCTACTAGACACAAGAGTGTATAATATCCTTAATGTGTAGCATCAAATCTGTAGTTTGTTATTAAAATTAAATTTTCAATCAGTAAAGGCAATAAATATCGCAGAAAAATGAAAACCTCAAATCAACTCTGTTATTCTTCTCGATTGTTTCTTAAACATATTTTACTTGAAAAAAATAGTTGATTATTGGACGGGGTAAGGGGCAAACCCTTGGTTTGCCTGAAATCTGTTGCAATTGCAAATACTGCCTTACAAGGAATCGATGTTATGGATGAAACTCTAGGTCGTTTGTGAATTATGTGCCTGAGGTTAGCAAACATGTGTTGATTGAGCAGCCGGATTGTATTACACGATGAGATGGCGCCTTGGTAACTCGATGGAAGTTGCAAGGTTTGTTCTTTCCTCTTCGCCCCGTTTTTGTTTCTCCCCAAAGTAGTTTTTAAATAAAACCGGTATACACTCTGCATGAGCTTCGTAGGGGAAATCGCTTCTTCATTTTGTGTTGAGTAGATTTTGATTTAGAGAACCTCAGAATTAGTATATGCACTCTAACAGCATATACGAGTGACAACACAACGCTAAACGTAGAAAAACAGAAAACCTTACTATTTAATAGTAATGAGCACTCTAACGTATACTTTTTGTGGAAAATAGTGTACGTGGAGAATATTAGACGCTGTTTATACAACTAAGATTGTGTCTCCTCCTAATGCAACAGTCCTGAGAAACTATTAATCCCAGAGTTATTCTCAACTTACGTGTTCACTTCACTAGATGATGCTTTGTACATATCGAACAGCTATGGTAATCAATATTGCATTACGTGCTTTGATATTGCAGTGGTTCCTTGATACCAAGCACCCTTATTCAATTTTGTCCACTGGGAATTGAATAAGGGCCATATCCCGGCTTCGGGAATCTAGGGGTTCCGTCCTCGTTCCATGTAAATTGCTGAGCCCTAATCGTACGTGCAGCCCAACCGTTTAATGGGTCCTTCATACCATGATATACTATCCCTATTCGCGCATACAGAATTAGTGTCGAGCCCAATTGAAATTTCGTGAAAGTTACTAACAATCCTCTGTACCATCGGGGCTTGTCGTAAACGACGCATGGCCCACGCCATAAGCCATTTCAGCAGGGTTTTGGAAGAACACGGGGTTCTGGTGCTTGCGCCAATCGGCGGGATTCATCGGATCAGACCCAACAAGCTCTAGCTGGGCGAGGCAGTAGTTACGATTGTCCGAGCGCGCGGCACTGAATATAACGAATGTTTGACCTGTCTTGGGGTTTGTGAGTTGCTGAGGACCTTCGTTGGAGGAGAGACGGTCATTGGAGGCGCGGCCATAAGGGGTTTTCTCCCATGGCAGGGTGGGTGTAGATATGATCTGGCGCTCGGAGAAGGAGGACGCCACAGTGAAAGGGTTCTCGAGCTTGGTGATGCAAAGATTTGCAGGCCAGCCATCGTACTGCCTATACCAACAACTATAAATATGATACAGGCCGGTTGAGTGCTGAAAGTAGGTGCCATCGATGGCGAATTGGTCATAAGTATCAAGCTGCGATTTAAAGGTAAAATTGGCGGTCCAAGGAGAAGAACCCTGTCCTTCGAGCGTATACATTCGATGGTGGACAGCTGGGCAATTGTATTCGCACCACATTTCCACTTCAGGCGGAGGGCTATCGTTGCGTGGATCGGCTGTGAAGATGACATACCACGACCCGTTTATGCTGTGGAGCTCCTATTGATTCGAATTTAACTTTTGAGGTCAGCCCGTTCGATAACGGGCACTTACAGGCGCCCACAGATCGGTGGAGTAATTGAGGCCTGGTGATGGGGCGAATAGCAACCTCGACTCTGCCGTGTTCCAGTTTCTGGTTCTAGTCAGTGGAAGGGCAACGGGATTTGAGAAGGAAACGTTCGTTAGGATTTTGCTGCGCAGGAGAGAGATGTTCTCGTTGTTTGTGTACATCATGTAATACCAACCATCGTGCCGGATAACCCATCTGCGGCGGTTATTGTGTTATTGTGGTGCTACAAGAGGGCGCGGTGTTGCCGACTCACGGATCCGCGCCGCCAATGTCCAGGATTGGATTCGTAAAAGTGGACGAATTGGTGTTATTCTGGCATGCAGCCAAGGCGGCGCAAGTGAGGACCAACAAGAGTAGTTTGAACATGAGTGGACCAATGGATGGAAGGATCAATGGATGAATCAATGAATAGTTGGAAGGGAACATGAAGGGAGCAGCAAAGGTGGAGGAACCCTCGAGTACATATGTACGGTGACCACGAGCTTATTTGATGGATGCTGGTGTGGCCGGGGCCTTGTTTTCCCCGCACAGTGCAGTGCGTACACACCTTCCTGTACAGTGTACACAAACAACACATTGGCTGGGGGAAAGGCGCATGACGAAATCGTGCACATTACGTACTGTACGTATCGTACCATAACAGTACGGTTACTTACCGTTAGCTACTCTAACTAAACTATCTAGTCGTACGTTACTGTACCGTCGACGGGAGGGCTAACCCTACACGGCACTCGCGACTCAATTCCCCGATTCCGACCCCGACCACCCTCTCCCACCTACCATCCATCACTTCGTCTTTGCTTTGCGCCTTCGGCATGGACAATCAAGAGTTTCGTCGCCTGATCCTCAAAACTTCTGCATCGCCCAACCACCAACATGCTGCCACCGACACTAAAACCTCGCCTTCGCGGAACCCTGGCACGGTTCTGGGCGCACGCAAACACAGCAGCATCCCCATGACGCCGTACGTTCTCACCTTCTCGCGTTTTACTCAAAAACACTGGATGCTGACATATTTGGTAGTCGTCATGTAGGCCGTAGTACGGTACAGGCAGATTTTGCCCGTCAACTCGCCCAGCGTAATGCCAAGGCCAATCCCACAAACAAGTTCCGCTCCGTCGCTCCCAAAGGCACCAAGCTCGCCCCTGGTTATACCGACCGCTCCAAGACACGAGAAGATAACGAAGAAGAAAACGAAAAGGCCAAGCGCATCAAAAATCTGGAAAACTCCTTGAAATTGGGGGAGATCGATCGGGGAACCTTTGAAAACTTGGTACAGGAGATTACTGGGGGTGAAGTCACCTCTACGCATTTGGTTAAAGGTTTAGACCGGAAGCTGCTCGAGCGCGTGAGGAAGGGCGAGAATGTCACCCGTGCGTATACGGAGCACCAAGATGAGGACCAACCAGACTTGGAGGATGAATTTGATGAGCTTGCTGAGCAGGAGCTTGGTACGCTGATACGGGAAAAGGCAGAGAAGAAAGGGGAAATGGCACCGCCGCCTCCAGTCGCCGGTGTCAAGAGGAGCAGGGCTGATATCCTGGCCGATTTAAAAAGGCAGCGAGAAGAAGCCGCCACTGCCGCCATGGAAGAACACGAAAAGAAGTATCCGACCCTGGGCGCAGGGTTCCGCAAAGTAAGCAACAATGGCGAGACAACACGAATCGAGAAAGACTCTAGAGGTCGGGAGATCCTGATTATCACGGACGCACAAGGGAAAGAAAAACGAAAGGTGAGGAAGCAAAGAGCCGAGGAACCCCCAATCCCTATTCGTCGGGACCTGGATGACGCCACAAAACCTATTAACATGCACAACCTGCCTACGCCAATAGAGGAAAAGTCTGAGGATGAGGATATCTTTGAGGGCGTTGGTTCTACATACAATCCGCTTGCCGGCCTCGATAACGAAGACACCTCCTCTGATGAAGAGGGAGAGGTGAGGTCCGGTGCTGGGCCATTACTCCCAGAAACAGAACGCGGAGAGGCAAGCCCGAAGCAGAACCAGATATTAGCTGAAACTGTTACGAGCACTACCTCTGGAGACGGAGCCGGTAACCGCGCCTCTGCAATCGACACAGATCTGGCCGGGCCGTTGAAACGCAACTACTTTGCTGCTACATCACGCGTATTTGGCCAGAAGGAAATTGCTTCTTCGGAAGCTTCTGCTGCTGATATCACTGTCCGTGCTGCTTTGCAGAAAGTGCGGACACTTGATCCTAATTCTACCCTGATTAACGATCCAGATTCTAAAGAAGCACGCCTTATGAAGAGAGCCAGAGAGCTCGCAGTTAGTGACCGGGACATGGAGGATCTTGATATGGGCTTTGGTGGTTCAAGGTTTGATGATGCAGACGAGATGGAAAGGGAAGGTGAGAAGATCAAGTTATCTGAATGGCGGGGCTTAGGAGCAGAGGGGGAAGAGGATGAGGAACTTCACGCGCACAAGGGCGGGAAGAAACGAAAGCGAGGTCCAAAGAAGAAGAAAGGAGACAAGAATAGCGCAAGTGATGTCTTAATGGTGATGGAGCGTCAGAAAGAGAAGAGGCCACTAGGCTAACCACAGCTTTCAATGCCAGTCAAACTTCACTGTAAACATAGCACAGATTAAGGATTAAAAAGCCACATTGGACGTGCCCGTTGTGAAGTTCATATCAAGGATGCCCGTCATCTCCTCTTCTCCCTCGAGAAAAAAGTCTATGTTACATACTCAAGTAGGTTGCATGGGCACCCAAGTTCGAATTACCTTGACTCATGATTTGGAGTACAAGTGCCTATTCGTTGTGTGCACCGTGAGCGTCATAAGCTCGCATCTGACCCCTCCTCCCCTTGACCTAATCTAAGTCTGCCGTCACGTTGGAGAACTCGCCTTTCTCCAATTTTGTCTTCCAGAAGATGGGGTTCGTGTCATTGAACCCGTGTTTGACCCATCCATCTTCTTTTACGTGGTACAGGTTGATGAATCCACCAGAGTAGGCATCGCGGTGGGTCGCGGCAAGGATACTTCGCCTGCCAAGCTCCAATGCATCTTCGTCCGATAGATCGTAGTTGTATTCTGCATCTAGAACGCCATAGGCAAAAGTTTGACCGGAGCCAACACAGAAAAGATTTCCAGCAAGACGCGTGCCGTCGCTGTCGATGTAGTACAGAGCGGGTCCTTCTTGGGGGGTTACGCCAGCACACATGGTACCCTGCATTCAATGAGCGAGAGAAAAAGATCCAAATGGAAATGTACACACCATGGAGAGTCCCATGCCCTTGTATGAGTAGACCAGGTTGGCGAGGATCTTGGAGGCGGCGGCAACGGAAATGCGGCGCTTGTGTCGGAGCTCGTGGAGGCGACACTGCATACCCAAATAAGCCAACCAATACTGGCAATCCTGGGGCACTGTTAGAAACACTTTTACAGTGCGTATGAAGTTGGGGTGAGGCATACTGCAGCGCCTCCAGCCATAGTGCCCAGCAGGCAGTTGTTAATCTCAATCACCTTCTTGACCGTCTGACTTGCTATCCAGTTTCCCGCTGTCGCCCTAGAATCTGTTGCCACAATGATGCCACCTTTGAAACGGAAAGCAAGTGTTGTGGTGCCGTGGGCTATCTTAATGGGGCAGTTGGGGTTCGAGTAGTCGTCGGTCATTGCGCGGAGCCATGATGCGGACTGGCAGACACATTTAGTACGGTAGGAATGTTATTGAAGGGGGATCAAGCAATGATTAAATTTCCGGTTTCTCACCTGGGCAACTGGGGGGAGCGCAAACTTCAAAGACAGCTCGGGGGTGGGCTGGTAGAGCTCTAGCTGTTCTTCCTGCGATGGCCCCTCGTCCGCGTGCGTCGGCTGGGTGTACTGGGCAACTAACGAGTCCATGTTGTGCTCGTTCTTTTCTGGCACTGTGCTGGGCAAAGTCGATCAGTTGGTGGGAAAGTAGATCCTGTCGGTGCTGCTGGGTGCGGTGGTGGTTGAGGTTGTGTTGTTGCTTGTACGTACGCCATCTACACAATGTCCATGTCGAAGCTCCGGCGGCGAGCTGTCTCAGGTCTTGGCATCCTTCTCCCATGTACGCCATCATGGTTGCCTTCGCACTCGAACCTACAACCCACACCCCCTCCCTCTCTCACCTCTCTCACCTATCACGTTTATTCTCTTTCTGATTCAAGGGCTGCGTCTGTACTTTTCACTCTTCCGTTCCCACATACGAACCTGTCCAAGTCGCTGCACCTGCTCTGGTTTCCTCAAGTGAAGCTGTTGAATGCTAACCCATCAATCTTTGACAGGAAAACCCATACATAGTACATACATCTATTGCACGTGTTACACACCTGCAGTCAACGGGCAGACGGTTCAAAAAGAAACTCCTTGTGCTATTTTCTTGCTCTGCCGTTTCCTGATGTGTTCAACATACATTGATCTATCACATACATATGTAGTCTGTGGCGGATGCGGTCATGTGCCTCGATGGGATTCAAAGGGTCATTTGAGACAGTCAACCGCACCATGTGCATGCCTCGACCATCGGCCTCAGTCATTTGTCTGCGAAGCCACGGACACATGCTTGTGTCCTCTGGAACCACGAACCGTCATGAGGATTTTGTGTCTTACGCCAACGAAGGACTCGCGCGCGTGAAGATGCAGAATATCGGCATGATACTAAACGTTGGCACAGCGTGATGCGAGTATGAAATTGATATATTCTGACGCTTCATCTCATGATTTCTAAAATGCACCGTCTTATCCATCTGCGCAATCTCTTCAAAGGCGTTGTTCAAATGTCCAGACAAAATAACAACCACTACACCTTTGTCACACAACCAGAACATTGCTATACAACTAATTCATCTTCGTCGTACCGTCGCTCAGCACCACCCCATTTCGTTCGCCCCTTACCGTCATTGCTCATCTACGGCTCTTATCAGAGTGTATCTCGATCTCTATCCATCACCCCGGCATCTTCACCATTCCCAAACCAAGGATATGTGTTGGATAAAGCTCTCCCCCAAAGATCCTCAACACCGACATCATCATCATCATCACCAGCACCATACTCGGGCTTCACATGGATCTTCCGTGGAAGAACTCGTCCGAGTGCGGCACGACGCTCATAGTCCGCGTTATCAGAGAGTTCATCTGGTAACACCAATCAGATCTACTTCAGATAGCTCTCACCACTCTCATCATCTTCATCATCATCATCCACATCTCCACCACTTGCATCCCTTACACATGCATCCTCTTCATCACCACTCTTACCACCACCATGACACCCATAGGTTGCATGGAATTGGGAAAAAGCGGACCTCGCCAACCCCTCCTCCACCCCCATCGCGAAGCCCTTCATGCCCGTCGCCCCGGGAGCCAGTCTACAGGACGCAGCTTGTAGAGCCGCGAGTTCAGGAAGTCCGGGAGACAACACGGATAGCGCTCAGGGAAGGGCGACCCGACCGGAGAGATAGGGGTAGATTGCGCAGAGTGGCTGGTTACGAAGTACTCGGACGAGAAGTGCCCTGGAGTTGGGATTGTGTTAGTAGTGTAGCTAGTGGGAAGGATGGAGACACAAGCAAAAGTAGGCATGAAAGCAGGAGAGGAAGTGTAGTCTCTCGATTTCCTCCTTTTGGAACGATGGATCAGTGGCTCTAGGTCTCCTATTGTTTGTAAACCTACATCATAAACAAGGATGTATTTAACTCAAGATGCCTTCCTCATTGCTAGTCCCTCCCCGGTTTGTTGCGAACGCCTTCGAATAGCAGCCCGTTGTGAAAGAAATAAATACAAGCTATACCTTGGAAGTCTGGGTATAAGTAGAAGAGGGATGGAAACCATCTGTGTTCCACCGTAACGCCAAACCTTTATTACACCGTAAGAAAAAGCATCCTGCTAGAAGAAAGATCCCGGAAACATAATAAAAACAGTAAAGTTTGATCAAGGGCAGAGCTCCAGACAGCGACTTGCAACGTAAACACTGCATAATGTGCTCCCACCGAGCAACAGGCAAAGAATAACACAAAAGTAGATGCAAAATTATTTGCTCCTTCTCCTCAAGCCATGCTCTTCCATCTGCAACTTCATAGCTAGCGCGAGACTGGCCATGTCCTCTTTTCCATCCCCTGTAGTTGATGAAATGGCTCGTGTTTTCTGATCAGATCGTGATTCAATCTTGACAGATTCCCCACTGTCGTGTGCACGGCCTCCTGGTGAAGCTGGCGTTTGGTTCTTCTTTGATCGCGAAGTTTGACCGACTCTCTGGCCACTAGAGCCCATTTTGACGAAGCGCGATCGATTGGGTGTGATAGGAGCTCCGAGAGTGTTGGATTCCCCGGCTTCGGATGAAGGTTGGGAATATTGCACTTCCTTGGTACCATTTGATATCCCTTGTATGCTTTCAAAATGCGGGCCAGAAGCAACAGGCTCTGTACTTGACCCGTGATATGCATATGTTGCTGCTGATGTTTGCGTATCTCTTATCTGGTTATCCAGACCACCCTCGATCGAAGACATGATGGTGTCCCGGTGTGGTACATGAGAAGAGCTGTCGAGCACCACTGCATCTCTATCGGTGTCGTACGACTGCAAAGCGGGATCGATAGGCATTGTCGCGTCATCCGGCATTGCCTGGTTCAACGCCTGTTGAGCAGAATATGCGAGTTCTTGAAGCTCGTTTGAGCCGGGCGCACCTAGATTGGTTGGCAGTGAATTGCGGTGGCGCACATGTACGTTGATAAATTCTCCATCGGCAGTTTCTTTCTTCATTTTGCGATTGGAAGGCATTGGTTCCTCTTCGCTAATCCGTCGCTTTTTCGATGCTGCACCCCGAGGAATAGGGATCTCGTTTGCTTTGATAGGGTCGACGTTACCATACTCATCATGTATACATCGACGCTGCGATGTCATTAGCCACGTCTCGCCACTGTCAAGATAAACTCACCTTGCTTTTACGGCAGTCCGCACAAGCTTTGACGCGACCCGACTTGAGCGCGTAGGGATCGGCGTTAACATCGGCAAGAAGAGGCCCTCCGTTTACGACTGTTGTAGCTTCAGCCGGATGCGACTGTTGCCTGGAAGTTTCATCAAGATCACTGTAGCGACGTTTAACTGAAAGCCCCAGTGATCCAGACAAGTCAATCGTATTCATGCCTCCGTTCATGCCATTTCCAGACTTTGCCGTTTCAATGAGATCATCTTTGTGCTTGCAGCGTATCCTGCGCTTTCTACAAGCATCGCAAGCAATACGTTTTGGTCCTAGTTGGGATGTTTTTGGTGTTGTCAACGGCCTGCTAGGGTCGGTCTGTTGTAGAAATCCAGTCAGAGGTTGCGAGGCGGACGATTGGTTGGCTGCTTGACCATCAATTGCATTTGGACGAGAAGGCTCCGCAGTTTTGATTCTGCTAGAAGACCTCTCGGCAGTAGCCCGTAAAGTTTCACTCCATGCCTCTCTCTCCATTCTCTTCACTTGAGCAGCGCTCAATTTCTTCTCGCTGTTCGATTCCGAAGTTTCGGGAAGGGTGGCATCCGGGTACGCCCATTGGGGGATGTTCTCGCCCCCTCTTTTCCATGCAATCCACATCGCAAACCGCCGAGCCAACACCAGGGGTTCACCGAAACCTTTGGGGATGGAACTAGTGACTGCTCTGCGCACCGTCTCGGTGATGCCTTCTATTCGACCGAGCGAGACCAGCACAGTTCTCCAAATATAATTAGCGAGATCAGGTAGACCCTCAAGCTCGGCCTTGGGATAATACCGCCGATTGTAGTTTTGCGGTCCTGGGTGGGAGTTATGCCCGAACCTTTGCGGTTCACAGAACAGCGGCGTATTGCGTTCGAATTGATTTCCCTCGATGAGGTGCTGCTCGACTGATTCTGGTAAAGGATCCTCTTCCAAATACCGAATCAGAGTCAGCCACATAATCTTTTGGAAAAAGGGGTATCGAAACATGGCCGCGACCTTTGTGTTCTTCTCTATCTCCAACACTTTTATCTGCATACTATAATGCAACCGAGTGAGAAAATTTCCCCCAATAACCAGGCTATCATCGGGTGTCCACACGGCGTGTATCCATCCAGAGGGAATGAGCATTGTATCTCCAGGGTACAGATCGACTCGGAAGCATTCCTTCACCTGGTGACCAAGAAACTCATGCCCCTGTTTGGGGGAAAGACACCAATCTTCATATTTTTTCAGGTTTTGCTTGGTTGGTGGGATGAAGAAGAACACCTTTTTGCCTTTGACGATATGGTAGTAAACCGACGAACCCCCGAAGTCGATGTGAAAATCAGTATAGCAATCAGCAACTGACATGAGACAATAGAATTGGACAGCCGGCGGGGCCTTTTTGTCATCATCGCGCCAGACGGAATCTTGAAGATCTAGATCTCGTACTGCTTTCGGTCGACGTATCATTCTACCCAACCGACTTTTCGACACCTCCAAGCTGATGACATTTCGAACCGGTTTCTCCCCTTCTTGTTCATAATAATCTGCCCATTTGGCCATAGTCCATTTCTTGTCCTCACCTTCCTGTGCTTTGACGTCGATGACTGGTACTTTTTCTTGGGGGCCGTACAATTCGCAAACGCGGCGGACGGTGAGCCCCTGAGGAATGACCATGTCGAGTTTATCCTGGCCATCATCCGGCACCATTTCATAAGCATAAGGGGTTTCCAATAGTTCGTTAGCCTCCAGATTGTGCTTAGTTCCACCATGATTATCTTTGCCCGGGGAAGGTGATCGGGAATTCAAGGCTGCTGGTATTAATACAGGCTCTCTAAAACCGTCCGTTTTTTCGAAAAAGTCCGCCGAGATTATTTCGGGAGGAAGGCGAGCGAATGTCTCCTGCGCAAACTCCATATCGCCGTTTTTAAAAGCGGCAATATAGTGATGCTCCGGGTTGTCGTCAGAAGTTTTCAAAATGCCTTCATTCAAGCCTGCATAGTCCACAGCGGTGTGAGCTCTAGTAGACTTTCGCACTTTCGTGGTTTTGCCGAAAGTTGGTTCGCATGGTGCACAGTAAAATTTGTCGACATCGCGAACTTCCCGTTCGCTTTTAAAGCCTGCACATACGTAGTGATACCATTCTTTGCAACCATCACACCGAATCCACTGTTCTCCGTCGCCAATTCTTGTTTCAGAATCGGAAGAATTGCACCCGGCGCATATTGTGACAGGATCGAAAGAGACATGTGTTTGAACCGGGTTGACTTCGTCGGCCGGAGGTGTCATAGTAACTCCAGCCTGTAGCGGAACAGATTGTGCACGATTTGGCGTAAAGTACAGCTCAGTCGAGTCCGACTCTTGTGGTGGGACGGTATTAGTGAACGAATGTCGTCGAAGCTTAGCAGTATATGGAAAGGAGGGCGATGTTGATTCAGGTAGGACGGGCGCCTCTTCTATAGGATTGGTGTGGTGCTCAGCCTTTAAGCTCTGGGGCGAGCGAAGCTGTTCGGGAGCCTCAGATGTCGCTGCAGATGTTATTTCTTTAGGTTTTGGCGTGGCTTTCTTCTTCCTACCACCTGCCATACTGCTACGTGGGCCTCGAGCTTTGCCTTTTGGCCAGCCCTGCGTTTTTTTGGGTTTTACAGTCTCTAAACGACTAGAGCCTGTAGCGATTGTAGTTTCAACTGCATGTAGGGTTTCCTCGGGCGGAGTTTGCGTCTGTGGAGCTAGCGTAGGTTGAGCATAATCTGCTGTGTTGGCCGCGTTGAGCTGGAGCTCCTGTGGATACTTGCATTCTGGCGGGGGAGGCATTTGTCGGGTCTCGGGGTACTGGGGAAATGGCGGTTCCGGGAAGGGGATTGGCATGACTGAATGGTGCTGCGAGTGGGGCGAGGAAGTCTCGGCGTGAGAGATGGACCACCTCTTCGACGAGGTAGCTTGTCGGGGCGTCGAGGCGCTCACAGCAAAGTCCATGAGCAATTGCGCATCGGAAAGCCTCTTGAGGTTATTATCATCGTGATGCGGAGGCGGTGCAGAACTGTCCTGGTACATGCGCAAACCATTGTCCGCCATGTGCTCCACATTGTAGGACCAGCCGGGAATGTGACTTGTGGCAGGCCTAGGGTAGTGCTGGCCATACTGCGGGGAAGAGAAATATTCCGAGCGCGCGCGTTTCGACGGGCGGTCGGTCTGGGTAAAGGTATAGGAACCATCGGCCGGGTGGGCATGTTTCGGGGGGCGCTGAATGGACGTGGGAGGACGGGCGGAGTCGGTAAATGTAGGACTAGGCTGGAGAGACGATACAGCAGCGTCTGCTAATGCTTCAATGGGAGAACCTAAGGGTTGTTGGGGATAGGGTGCATTGCGCTGGGGTAAAGGAGCAGATCGCGTCAAAGGCTCACACGGCGCAGTAGCAAGACTCAGATAGGGGGGTACGTTTGCTAGAGGCCTGGATAGCGGAGTGCGTAGCTGAGCTGGACTGACGATGCCATTGCCAGCCGTTTCAACGCGGTTGTTAGGACCACCGGCGGGGTGGGTGATGGGCGCTTCGCGCGGAGGGAGGATAGGTGATAGCGGCTCCCAGACGGGCGCAGGAGGTGTGGGGGGCCGGGACTTTGTAGTAAACTGCTTTTTGAAGGATGACGATGGCCTCATGGTGTCGTAGAGGTGGGTCGAGAGGGGCGTTCTGTTGTCGGAGGTGCGGTCTCGTTGAGGTAGCTACCGGGCAGCGGCGCGCGGAATGCAGCTGATTGCAGGCATTTAGCAATGATCTGACAGCGCGATGTAGGCGAACGAATGTGGTGGTGAGGGAAGAGTGGTTGTAAGAAGAACGAAGGGGGAATGGGGAAGGACGGGGGAGAGGGGGGGGAGGGGGAGAAGGTGAAAGTGTGGTGAGGTTGGCGTTTGGGGAAACAGTACGGGCGCAAGAAGAGACGAGCGACGAGGGCAGGGCGGGGGAGATGCGCCTAGCTGTATAATAGGTCCTATTTACCACTAATACATTAATTACCAATACACTGCATCCAAGACCATCCACAGGGAAAGGAAGAGGATCTGAAGCATGAAAATATAAAAATCCCTCCATGTAGACGGGTACATACCTTATGTACTTAGGAAGTAGATATCATCGTTTTGCCCATGCCTTGCCGGTTTATGCGTGAGTACTAAATGTATCCATCCATTAACACCAGTGAATTCATCTTTGAATGACATGTTCCCTGCCTAGCCAGACATGTTATACAGGATGGCTTCCGCCTTCCTCACCCTCGCACTAACAGATGTGAACATGTATCAAAAGAAAATTGCACGATAGCCGAAGTGTCTACTTATGTACTGTACAGTACTGGTACGTTCCTGTCACTACCATTTTACCTTTTGGCGTTGTGTTTGTTACATGTATCGGGGGCGACGAATCCGTTACATTACGGCGCATTAGGTAAGCCCGCCGCCACCGGACCGTTCGACAGCTGCTCCTACCACCAGTTCCCTCCCTCTATACCCTCTTTACCCTCTACACTACCCAGCCCGCCAGCTCAACCCGCCCGTCTTCTGCACTCCAGCAGCAACCAGTTTTGCCCGTCCATCCGCCCGTCACCAAAGTATGAGTCGCGGCGGAAAGCTTGCCCCCGAAGTCAACCGGTACGCCATCATCCATCCCAGCCTTTGTTCGCAGTCCCTGTCTTGTCAACACGGCGCACGCGTTCCACTCCATTCGATCCTTGCTAACCGCGCTTCCTAACAGAGCTCTCTTCGTAAAGAACCTGAGGTGACTATACCCATGGGTGCGTCGCGGTACCGCAACTCTACGCTGACCATATGGACAGCTTCAACGTCACTCCAGAAGAGCTCTTTGACCTGTTTGGCAAATTCGGCCCTGTGCGGTGCGTTCCTCCCACTCTTCCTTTGGGACTATCCGTTGCGCCCTATCCACCGTCCCTACCGGGCTAACTGTAGACAGTCAAATCCGCCAGGGCATTGCAAACAATACCAAAGGCACTGCATTTGTTGTCTATGAGGACGTGATGGATGCAAAATCGGCTTGCGACAAGCTCAATGGTTTCAACTTCCAGAATCGTTACCTCGTTGGTATGGGCTGTGTACTCTCGAAATACCCTTTACCTATATCTAATTCGCGACAGTGCTATATCATCAGCCAGAAAAAATGATCAAAACCGCAAACGATCTCACGGAGCGCCAAGAACACTTAGAAAAAGTTAAACGCCAAAACGCCATTGATTAGCATGAGGCGAGGCCCACGGAATCGGTGAACGTGCGCGAGAGGAGCTGTATCCAGGCGACTCCCGTGGGTCTCAACGTACAAACATCACGAACTTCGAGCACGATCCGTGCGTCAAGGCCGAGCTCGACGTGGGTAGAAAAGCTGCAAGCTTTCAATAACCCCAAGGAATGCCGCAGATGCGAATGGCAGGACGTGAGGATGTCTGTCAGATGGATGAGGGATCGTATGCGTGGTTTGGCGTTAAAGAGGTCATGAAATTACGACAAACGACGGTTTGCTACTTAATCCTAAACTTTTAGATTTATAGCGGACCCAGCAATAGCAGAGGGCTGGTTTCAATTCAAATAGTTTTACTACATGCATTAGAATGCTATAAAAATATAACGTAACCGGCATGCGAGTCGGTTAGGCAAGCGATTTAGGTACTCTACTAAGACTACACTAAAACACAACCTTTAATAAAAAATTATAACACTAGCTTATATTAGGGCTTCTAGAAAAACTTTTCTAATAACTTTTCTAGCTTCTATATATTTTTTTAATAAATATATAAATTAGACCTAGTTTTATTATAGGTTTTATAGTACTTTTTAAAAAAAACTAGCTTTTTTTATAATATAATTAGTATATAAGTTAATTAAGTATAACGTTATCGGTATGCGAGTCAATTAGGTATGCGAGTTAATTACTCTACTAAAACTACACTAAAATATATTATTATTAATAGTATAACGCGATAGCTTAACAACCTTAACAGCTACTAGAGTTAAAAAAAGCTAGAATATAGCTTACGCTTTAGGCTATTAAATAAGACGTAACACTATTACAGCGACGCGCTGCAGCTATCTATAACGTCCTTTAATTAATAATTAGTAATTAACGCACTAGAAAGACCTTTTAATATAATTACACGCCTAACTTAATAAAGCTTACCTTCTATAAAGAAGGGGTAATTCTCTAGGAGCTACTTAACTAGAATAAGTAAGGATTCCTATTTAGGCTTACGGATATCTAATCTATAGCTAATTTCTTACTAGCTAAACGTAACTAAGACCTAATAGGTAAAAAGTAGGCCTTAGCATATGTTAAGCGCTATAATAAGCTTAAAGTAATTTTTAGTTAAAAGTATAACTATAAGAAAGTAAAATGTAAAGATTTAAAGCTTATTAAGGGTTAGTTCCGTCGTATAGAGAATACTAAAGCTAAGCATAGTATTTTTAATAAGGATACGTATAACTTTAATAAGTTAGGCTTTATAATAGGCATAATATTAATAGGTTTAGTTATTACCTTATCTAAGTGTTAAAGGAAAGTAAAGCTCCTCTAGCAAAGTAACTAGGAGTAGGTTACTATAATTTAAGGCGTTAACGTAACTAGATAAGTAATCCTACCCTTTCTTATCTTTAGGGGTAAGCACTACCTATCTATATAGTATAAAGAGAATTAACTACTTTCTAAATAGGTAATAGGGCTTTCTAAGAATAGTTAAATAATAAATAAGCTTACCCTAGCGTAGTTAAAGCACTTTAATAAATATACTATAAGGCGTATAGTTAGTATAGCGCAGCTACTTATTCTTAATAGCTATAAGAGCTACTACTCTTTTAAATTTAAGTAATACTATAAGGAATATAATATTATTACCTTATATATGCCCCTATACTTATTATACCTTCTATAGCCACTTAACGTTAGTTATTTTACACCTTTAAAGAAGGCGTATAGGTACTAAGCCAAGCAGCTAATACGCAACTATATTACCTATATTATAAAACTTAAGTTTTTACTATGCTTTATTACTACTTTTTATAATTCTTTTACTAAAAGTAATATATAAAAAGGCTTTAGAGGCGCTAGGCTAGTTCTATTTAACCTAGAGGCTATAATATTAAAGCTTAATATAAGGTTAAGGATGCTAACACTACCCCTTCTAAATAAAGAGCCCTAGGCGTCTAAAACCCTAAGTAATACTCTAGAAATTAGGTCTTAGTTAACGCTAGTAAAGGAGAGGATTTAGAGGCATCTAGATAGTTTACTAACCTTAATAGTTAAGGCTTTTAAAAAGCTTACTAAAGGCGCTACTATTATAGCGCATAAGCTTATATTAGTATAAAAGGAAGTTACTAAGCTTTAAGCTGCTAACAAAGCCGCTACGCGTTATAAATTATATAAAAAAAAGTAGATATAGGTAGAAATAATACTAATAGTTAAAAAGGGCCAGCGCTTAGTAGCTCTAAGGGAGTTTAGGGTGCGTAGTAATAGGAAGAAGGCGTTAAAGAAGGTGCGTATAAAAGAGGCTAGTCCCTTTTAAAGATACTATAAAACCTATAGTAAGACTAGGCACAACTCACGTACCTATTAAAAAGACGCGTAGGACCTAGGGGGGTTATTAGGAAAGTTATTTAGAAGCCCTAATATAAGCTAGTGTTGTAATTCTTTATTAAAGGTTGTATTTTTAGTATAGTCTTAGTAGAGTAATTAACTCGCATACCTAATCAACTCGCATACCAATAACGTTACTAAAAATAGAATTTTTAATAAAAAATTCTAATACTAGTTTATATTAGAGCTTTTAAATAACTTTTTTAATAATTTTTTTTAAATTTTATAAATTTTTTTAATAAGTATATAAATTATACTTAGTTTTATTATAGATTTTATAGTATTTTTAAAAAGAAAATAGCTTTTTATATATATATATATATTTTTACTACTTTTTTATTATTATTATATATTTTAAACTTTTTTAAAGTTATTAAGTATTAGCTTTTTTTAACTATTAATATTTTTTTTACTTATATATTTTTTTTATATAATTTATAATATATAATAACTTTATTAGTAGCTTAAAGTTTAGTAACTTTTTTTTATATTAATAACGTAGGTTATAAGTAAGCTAATTATATAAGTAAGCTAATTACTCTATTAAGCCTATACTAGATTACTTTATAAAATATATAATATACTATAAAATTTAGATAAAATAGTATTCTATAACTCCTTTATATAATTTATAGATATATCTACTATAGTTTTATAAGTTTATATATTATACTTAGTTTTATTATATTACCTATAGTATCTTTAAAATAGCTTACTTAGTTTAGTATACTTATTTTTTTTTACTTTTTTACTATTATTATACGCCTTAAATTTTTATAAAAAGGCTAATTACTATTTTTTTTTAGCTATTAATACTTTTTAATTCTAAATATACTTTTTTTTATATAATTTATATTATATAGCAGCTTTATTAGCTACTTAAAGCTTAGTATTTTTTTTTATACTAATACTAGCTTATATATAATTATAGCTATACTTTTTACTAGCTTTTTAAATACTTTAACTATAGATATTAAAAAGCTATTTATATACTTTTAAATTTTCTACTTTACTAGCATTAATTATAATCTAAATTTTAAAGTATTTTTTAGTATCTATAATTACTAAAAGTTCTTATAAGGGACATTACTAATTAGAGGGCACATAAGATAGTAGGGTTATCTAATATATAAGATACCTATAATAGGGTGCTAAGGTAGGGTAAGGGCATAGGTATATAGGTATGCCTAGGCCTAGAATAACTATAATCTAATTACGTAACTAGGTTATATAACCTAGTCCTATAATACTACCCCCCCTTTAAAAGCTTAAGTAGTTCTATACTTAATACTTTAAGTTAGGCTGGTAAATAGGTATAGTATACCTAGGGGTTAGGTAATAGTTAGGTTAGGGTCACGTAACTAGTAGGTATAGGTTAGGTTAGGGTTACGTAACTAGTAGGTATAGGTTAGGTTAGGGTCGCACAGGCTAATAGTAATAGTTAGGTTAGAGTAGTAGGAGCTTTAGGTATAGGTTAAGTTATAGTACCTATATAGGTTATAGTAATATATTTTCTGCGTGTGTATTTAAAATAAAAAAAAATATATAAATAGAATATATATATAAAATTTATTAGATAATTATTATAGATAGTTATTATAACTAATAGTTTAGAAATTCTAGATAACGCTGTATCTGCTGTCTTTTCTATAATAAAGCTTTCTAAGGTATAGAACCTTAAAGTATAGACCTCTTAGGCGTAGACCTTAGGAGCGTAGACCTTAGAGGTATAGTCTTTAGGGGTATAAGCCTTTTAAGTGTAGATATAAGAGGTGTAGATATAGGAGGTACGTTAACTTTTTCTTAGTTATCTTTTTTTATAAAATTATTATTTATATTATCTAGAGGGTAGTTAAACTAATTAGGAAGCTTATATAGATTATTAACTTTATTATAAGGTAGCTTATTACTAGTAGTAGTTAGATTTCTAATTAAGACTTTCTTATTACTATATAAGTGCTTTAGTATTATAGTTTGCTGTACTAATTAAGCTAAAAAGTAATACTATTAATCCCTAATAATATCCTTTATAGTATTAAAAACGCGCTTAACTGTAACTTCTATAATTAGTATTACTAGAATATCCCTAGCTACCTTAGCTAGTTAAGGATATTAGTCTTTATTATCTTTTTACTAGCCTAGTATATCTTACTTAGCGCTCTTCTTTATATATAGAGTGCTAAGATAGTTTTTACCCTCTTAATAGGTAGAGTCTATTCTTATTTTATTATCTTATATAAGTAGTTAAGAGACGTTACTAGATAACTCTTATTATAAAGATAGGGATTTTTAGAACTACTTATTCCTATATAATTAGAAAGACCTTTAGAGTAAATTTAATAAAGTATTTTTCTAGTTATTTACCGCGTTATATTAACTAATATAATTAAAAAATTACTAGTAGTAGTTATATTTATTTTATAGGTCTTAAGTAGAATTCTTTAAATTTATTAGTATATTACTATAATAAATATCTATAATAACGTACTTTATAGACTGTAAGCTTCTAAGCTAGATTTAAAACTAATGCAATATTAAATAAATATCTACGCTCTTAATTAGTCTTTAAATAATATTTACTAAGCTTTACTTTACCCTTATTTACTATAGCGCGGATAGCTATTAGCTAATTAGTATAGTTTATATTATTATCTTTATTAAATTTTTTCTCTATTACGTCTAAAAAGTTAAAAAGTTTATTATACATAAGCTATATAAATAGAATCTAAGGTTTATTAGTCTAACTTAAAAAAAGTGTTACTAATTTAAATTTTTAAAGCACACTTATAATAAGCTTTATATAGTGCTATTTAGTAGCTATAAGTTAAAGCCTTTAGAAGTCTCTAAAATTAACATCTACGCTATTATTCCCCCCTTAAGTACTAGTAGTATAAGTAGTTATTTTTATTATAATTTCTTTTATTAACTACTTATTAATATATTTCTATAGCTTTAGTGCACGCTTATATATATTAAATATAGAGTTCTACCTTATTTTAACGTTGCGTATAATAGTTAATTGCTACTTTAGTAGTAGGCTACTCTATAATATAAGGAAGCGCTTAAAACGTTAGGGGGATATATTAATTACTATATAGATAGCTCTAATCTTAAAATTAATTAGTTTATAATAACTATCTATAATAAATATAACGTGCGTACCTTGCGAAGTAAGTTAGGAATAGACATAGTAGTCTATACTTCTTAGATGTGTTGCCTCTATAGTTAGTCTCCCTTTTTAAAGTTATTTAGACCTACTAGTTTTAAATACTAAATAATATTTTAAACAATAAGGTTAATAATATAGGCTAGGCATAGTATTGTATTCTCTTATACGTTCTAGCTAATATCCTACTCCTAAAGCTTCCTTTCTAATATCCTTATTAAGGTACTATTATTACCTATATTATTATATATAATACTAAGGAGTTATTAGGTTATTATTATTTATAAAAGTATATTTAGAAGCTCTACTACTATAGAAGTACTAGTGTACTATCTATAGATAGAGATAAAATTAAGTAATTTATCCTAAAGCCTCTAATCTAATATAATATATACTACCTTAATAGCTAGAAAGCTAATATAATTATTAGTAGACTAGGCGTTAAAAGCAATTAATATTTTAGGGCTAGGGGGGAGGTTATCTAGAAGTTACTATCTAGCTAATTTAAATTACTTTTAAAAAATAACTTTAAACTTATACCTAGAAATTTAAAGTATATTTAGTTATAAGAATTAGGAAAATTATTAAAAAGACAGTTGCTTAACTATATAAAAGGACTAATTATTATTAATTACTACTTATATAAGCTCTTATTTAAAGGCTGTAGCAGTCTATATAGGGATAGGCTTTTATATATATTTATTTTAAGGTTAAGGTGTAATTATAGGCGCGCTTAATCTATCGTGTACCGCTATAGTAGTAGTTTTATACGTATATAAATTAAGATAGTTTAATAGATATTTAGTACTAATTCTACCTAGGTTTAGGTGTTATATTATAGACCTATAGTTATAGTAGTATACTTATAGGTAACTACTAGTAATATCTATAGCCTTACTAAAGGCTCTCTATACTTAACTAGTACGGGTACGTAACCCTTAGTAGAGATACTAACCTATAAACTCTATAGCTTATTATATTTTTTCCTACTAACTTATCTAAGCTATAACTATAGCTTTATATTCTTCTATATACTTATTTCCTAATTATAGGTACTATATAAGTATAACACCTATAGTCCCTTTACCTTATATATATTAAAAGGCCTTAACTTTTAATAAGTTAAAAGATTAGGGGAACCTAATAGTAGCAGTTTCTAGCATTTTAGTAATCTAAAATAATATATCTATAATAAATATCTATAATAAAGTAACTATTAGTAGTAGCAAGAGATATAATAGTAAAAAAAATAAGTATAGTATAATATATACTTTTAAAAATAAATAGAGTTAATAGTAAAAATACTATAAGAAGGTGCTATAGAATATTATAAAGTGCTATAGAAAGTTTAATTATAATTTTTAAAAGTAAAACTTATTTTATTTTATATATAGTTTTAAAATTATTACTAAGAATTACTTAGAGATTAAATTTTATATTTACTATTTAGAATATATAATAAACTACTATTAATAAATATTAATATATTATAAATTACATAAGTTATATAATTATAATATAGGTATTTATAAGAATGAACTTTTATTAGTATAGTATATATATAGTAAAACTTAATTATTAAAGCTATTAAACTTAGTTTTAGGACCCTAGCACTTTTTATTTTTATACTTATCCTCTTTAGTAAGCTTAGTATTAATTTTAAACTTATAATTAATTTTTTCTTTATACTTATCTTTATTATAACTTTTAAGATATAAAGTATTATTATTATAAAACGTTTTATTTTTAGTAGTAATAAGTATTAGTTTACGTAATCTAAGTATATTAGTATTAATACTATAATAAAAAGCTATAATAAATAACTTACTACTAATTTATATTTTATACTATTACTAACTTTTTAGTAAAAAGCCTAGCTATAAAGTCTTTCTACTCTTTTTTCTCTTACTCTAAAGCCTAACTATTTATATCTAGTTTTACTTTACTATTTTAGTACTTTTATTTTATAATTTTCTCTAAAATACTATTAGAACTAAATAGTTAAAAATCTAAATAATTACTAAAAGTAACCTTTTTTTTTTTACTAATAGGTAGATTTTTTTTTAATAGCTAATTAAATTTTACGCTAATTAACTTTATAGTATATTTTAGTCTATTTATTATAAACGTATTTAAGTTTAGTTTCTAGCTACTTAACTATATTTTATTAATATAAGGTTTAAGTATAAGCTAAAAATAATAAGTAATACTTATAGAATTTTTTTTTCTAAAAATGTTTTTTTATAAGCTTCTAAAGCTTAGTTTTTATTTAGGTTTTTTTATTATTTTTAGATAAAGTAATATAATTTTTAAAAGCTTAAACTTTTTTTTTAAAATATTATTAAGTAGAGTAGTTACTAGTATTAGCTTTTTTACGTGCTTTTTACTCTTTATTATAATATATAGCTACCTTTTTAGTATAGATAGCGTACGTAGATTTACTAAAAATACCTTTATATTTAGCTTTAAAATTTATAGATTAACTAACTTAATTTCTAGAAGCTTTACGTTATATAATTACCTAATTAATTTTATTTTACTTAAAAATAAAGTACTAATAGTATTAGTAATAAATAACTATAATAATAATTTATAATAAATACTTTAGTAAGTTTAAACTACTCTTTTTTTTTAAAACTAGCTAAAATTATAATTTTATTCTTTTTAGTAGGCTTATTTTTAATTATAAAGTTATTTATAGTATAAATATATTATTAGACTAAGCGTAGAAGTAGGTTTAAAAGTAAGTAAATTATAGTCATATAGTAAACAAGAAAGAATTAGCTACTACTTATTATAAAGCGTAATATATAGGCTACTAAAAAATTTTTATAAGTAAAACGCTAAAAAATAGTTTATACGCTACTTTATTCTATTCCTACCTACTTACCTACCTACACTATATATATATATATATATATATACTTACGTAACTACCTACTATAATAATATACTACTATTATACATTTTACTATTACTTTTTACTACTTTTATTTATAACTAATTTTATTTTAAAGTAATTACGTAAAAAAAAAATCTTTTTGCTACGTAGAAAAA
>KZ805545.1:11938-30686 GCA_003073855.1 Periconia macrospinosa
TAGCTATGGCATACCGAGCCAACGGACAGGTCAAGGAGGCCGTCAAGCTGCTGGAGGGGGTTGTCGCGATAGAAGCAGAAGTGCTCGCAGAAGACTATCCCGATCGACTAATGTCGCAACAGGAGCTCGCTGGAGCATACCAGGTAGATGGACAGATAAGAAAGGCAGTCGGGTTGCTAAAACACGTTGTTGTGATACGAGCAACAGTGCTTGCAGAAGACCATCCCCATCGGCTAATGTCGCAGCATAACCTCGCTGGAGCATACCTGGACAACGGACAGGTCAAGGAGGCACTCGAACTGCTGGAGGGGGTTGTCGCGATACGTACAGAAGTGCTCGCAGAAGACCATCCCGATCGACTCGCGTCGCAGCACGAACTCGCTCGAGCATACCGAGCCAACGGACAGATCAAGGAGGCAGTCAAGCTGCTAGAGAGGGTTGCTGCGATAGAAGCAGAAGTGCTTGCAGAAGACCACCCCAATCGACTAGCGTCGCAGCAAGTGCTTGCTCAAGCATACCAAGCTGACGGACGGACGAAGGAGGCAGTTAAGTTGCTTGAGGGGATTGTTGCTATACGTGCAAAAGTGCTCGCAGAAGACCATCCCTCACGACTCGCGTCGCAGCATGCACTTGCGATAGTATACCAGGCCAACGGACAGATCAAGGAGGCAGTCAAGCTGCTGGAGGGGGTTGTTGCGATAGAAGCAGAAGTGCTCGCAGAAGACCATCCCTCTCGACTTGCGTCGCAGCACGCACTTGCAATGGCGCGCGAGGCGAGTAAATAGAGAAAAGTGATAGGGATAATTCAACTTTGCATGTCATTCCATCTAATCAGTTGCTTGAACATAGGGTCAAATTCACATTTGTACTACTGGAGTCTTTACACTCTTTCTATCGTAACATGCGCATAGAAGCCGCAACCAATAAATTACGCGGTACAGTAATAGAGGGTATCGATGATAAGTTACGCTGTCTGGAAAACATAAGGAATGCGATTCCATACTGCGCTAGCCGCAATCAGCGATCGCTTCGGCTAGAAGTACCGATCGACGTCGTGCATCTGCGCGAACCTGCACGCATAAGGTTAATAGCGACTTCCTAGTATAGTTGCAAGGCATAGACGATTGGATAATACCCCTTGGGTAGTTTTATAACTGGCGATAGCGTAAGTGTGGTGCTGTTATGAGAGAAGTCAGTTCTGTGGCGAAAAGAGACTCTGTGCGAGCAGCACGCGTATGCGGCGATGCGCGTGTATTTTTTGTATTTAAAGGTCTTAAGGTGTTTAGCAGATGCTACAGCATCTTATTTAGATAAAGCTGCAGTAAATAAGCATTTGTGCGCGGAGTTGGAAGTGTGTAATGTGGAAGTACCTGACATATTTTCGGCACGGTGGGTTTTTCGCCACGCGTGGAGGGATAGTACCGTTGATAATTCATCCCTACACTCGGGTTAAGATCTATAGATATCTATCTATACTATATGTAATTTTTAGGGTGATTCTCGACTCTCTTCCTGCGCCCGAAGCTGTCCGGATAGACGCCATGCCAGCGGGAAAGGACGTATCCCCCGTATTGCAGACGAAGCAGAAGAGACTATACACCGGCATGTAATGGGAATGAAGCCTATAGCTCAAGATATCTATTCCGAGATTGACTACGCTTCCAGCTAGCTGTGTAATGTATTGTCTTAAATGACAATGCCGGCGTCCGATTACACAGGGCGTCCGACCACCTAGGGATGGATGTTACCTGTGCTATTTTTCGGCACGGTGGGTTTTTCGGCACGCGTGGAGGGATAGTAAGCTTAAGGTCTGTCCCTGGGTCGCGAGACGCACGGTGTAGCGAGACAAAGTATAGGTACTTCGACTTTAGGCGATGATTCTTCTCTCATGCTAGCTAGTTATTACTGTAGCTGGGACGGAATAATTTCTGTACCTTCTTAAGATACTCTACATCCTGTTTGGCTCAAGGAGAACGATTCTACCTACACTTTTTGGCCTTGGTCGTGAGTAGCTCTCTTTTATAGCAAAACTGTGTCCTTTCTGTATGCCTCAACCATAAAACTTCCACTCCTCTAGCTTACTTCTATATTGTTCTGTCTAACTCTCCGAAACGTACTTTAATGCTTAACAATCAATATCAGCCTTATGGTTGACGTCCCGCGCATATTCATGCGATCTCGCCACCCCGGTCGGTACTTCTGATCAAAGACCTTCCAAGTTAGGCTAGAGCAAGTTGATCTTGAAACCGATGATCGTTGTAAATTACTTATGTCATTCATACAGCCAAGCAAGTCAGCAGTCAGCCTGAGGCTGTGCAGACGCTTAAAGTCGTAATAAGCAACTCTGATCATCTGACCTTCAAGTCGCTTTTGTCTTCTGGAATTGTCCCGGCTGTCATTCTATCCCCGATAAACAATGGCTCTCATACTAATCATAAGTAATTTGAACGAGAAATAATATATGATATTATCTTAATACATTCGCGCCACCGGAACGCTCTGCGACTGCTCTACGTCTAATACTTCACTCGTACGCATCTTCTTTGCCGTCGGCTCTACCGGTTCTGCTTGAGAAACTTCAGTCTCTAGCGCAACAGCTTTACGCTTACGTCCACGTTTCCCCTTGCCTTTGGCCTCTTTGGCAGCGTCTTTCTCAGCACGCTTAGCCCGAGCTTCAACAAGATCCTGATAGCTCATAATCCTCGCCGTCCCTAGCATTATTGGTTTTGTCGACCGACGAACCTTTGCTTCATTGTTGATTGTCATTAAGAATCGGATATGGTTGTGCTGAAGGATACCCTTTGCAAAAGACATTTGAGCAGCTTTACCAAGTTTCTGGATAAGCCTATGTAGACGCCATCTACCCGTCTCGTCGCGAGCGTGAGTATTTTGCTGGACAATCATATCCTTTAACGATGCAAAGCCCCCGGCTGACACTGGCGTTGTAGGAGACTGTAGCAACCCGTCTTCCAGTTGTTCTGGCAATGCCGGTTGACAAGGCCTGATCATCCCGTTGTCGAGTTCCGACGTGATTAGATCGGGCGGCTTCGACATAGAACTCAACACTCGATCTGGATTGAACGGAAACAATCCACATGCCGCGAAACCAGCCTTAATATTCCTAGATGTGAAGGCTTTGATTCTCGCAGGGCTATACAGTGAGGTGAAATGCTCTTTACCTATCTTATTTACGCCCCCTCGCTCGAGTCGCTCGACTTGTTCACGATAGGCTGCTTTAAGAGGGGCGAATGTAGCTACATCGCATGGCTGCGTCTTATGGGAAGAATGAGAGGGAAGACGACACAATATAATGCTGTTTAAGAGGCAGAACTCTTGAATTTCGATGGTTTCGTGCGTTCCGAACCCATCGCAAATTAGTACTCGAGGCTTAAGCTCGCCGGATATATGGGTAGCCTGTGCCTTAGTCTCGGGGTCGAAAATGAGCTTAAGCCACTGTAGACTGATGTAAGAGTCGGTGTATCCGGAATCAGATAACGCGTATTGCCATCCAGGGGTTTCAAAGGTAGTCCAGTTGCTCCGATGCGTCGAAGCTGGCCAGATAATCATAGGATTCAGATACCTACCGTCGGCGCTGATGCACTCAATCGCAGTTACGGCCTCACGCTTAACACGAGCACCTCTATAGTTTCGCATATCGCTCCTACTTACAAGGACTTTTACAGAGCCCAGCATGGATAACATGACTCCAGTTTCGTCCATGTTGTAAACGTTCTCCGCTAAGATGGCTGGATCGTCTAATACTTTTTTAATGACTTCGAACCAGTGTACGACTTTATTGTAGATATTCTTCTCGTGGCGGTTCCAGTCTAGAGCTTTGACTCTCCTTGCTTGCACCTCTTTGTGTCGATCCTGGAAGGCTTTCGACCAGTTCTTGCCTGGAGGCTTCGGTGGTCTTTCTGACTCGTTTCGATAACGGGCGAGACAGAAGGCTAGAAGGGGTATAAACTTTATTCGAACCGGATGTCCGAGGTCTGATGACTGTAAGAGATACTGAACGAGGGCATCCTCTTCCCAGTCTGCAAGATATTGCTGGCTTTTAGCCTTGTCTTCGATGGAGCGTCGGCCGCGTGCGCGATGATGGAGGGTCGATGCGGGGACCTGGCTATGGTCTGCTAGGGCTCGATACGATTTTGGCACACCAGGAGGAACTCCTTGGGCTAAAGCTCGACTAGCCTTATCCATACCTGCCAGTGGTGGTGATGATCGTGTTGGAGAGCAGGAGCGGAGGGCAAGACAAGGCACAGTAAGGCAGGGCGCCGAAGGACCCGTGGAGACAATGGAACTGGACATGTGACGGGGTCGTTCTAAAAAAAGAACAATGCGCCACAGACCGTATGGCTGAAGGGAACCTTACCATTCAATACCGTCCTTATGTAAGCAGACTTGAAGCGCGCTAATGCAGATAAGAGATCCGCTAAAATACGAAAGGATTCCAAGGGTTAATCAGCCGATGGCGGAACACTCGGAATCCATCATCTTACAGTCAAATTGGACTTCAAAGCTCGGAAAAAATTATTCATTGACCAAGCTCTCTTGTCATACCTCCGAAATGTAGAGATATTCTGTATATCGCGATAAAACAGGGGGGGAATGCAGAAGTGGCGGTTTAAGCCGTTAACGAATGGACGAATAGAACGGCGACCACGAGATGGAATCTTCAGAGAAGCTAGACACATAGAGTTAGATAGCTATGAAATAGTTATTTATCAACCAAAGCGACATATATTTTTGGGGGGAGGTTTTGAGAGGACTTTCTCTACAGATCGTCTCGGTACACCGTGCGTCTCGCGACCCAGGGACAGACCTTACCCGTAGACTTTTTCGGCACAGGTGGTTTTTCGCTACGGGTGGATTGACTTTATTTAATATAATTATGGGTATTGCGGCCACGTTGCCGGCATTGCATCACAAATTCTTGGATAAGCTGATTTTTATGGCATTGGTTTTCGCAACCACGACTTTATTCGGCTTCATTTGTTTATACTTCCGAGACAGAGATTGGCTCTTGCTAGTAAGAAATGCACAGAAGATGAATAACTAAGTCGTTATATGAAATCATCGTACTAACACCTTTAGGTGAGCTCTTTTGGGATGCCCGTTCCTGTCCTGTTCCAGGGTGTAAAGTGGTTGATTCATCCTCCCCAGCCGCGTACTGAAGATGGGAAAACATAGTGCTTGATTGCGGGCACTAATCCACCGAATGGACCTCCACAGACTCAATGATGCCCGTGCACTCCAATGCCTCCTCGATCCTCTCCGCATCTGCTGCTAGTTCGAACCGGGACGAAGCCCTGCTCTCATTGTCCGTAGGCGCATCATCGGAATGCCACAACGAATATGGTGGAGGGGAGCAAGCGCTCGATCGATATCGTCGGCTGGGTACACGATCCTCTCCCCAATTAAATATAAATCGACGAATCCGTTTCAGGAGTGTTGATTCGGCTTGTTCACGATCTCGGAATTGGAAGGGAAGGGTTTGCTTTCTGGAACGGTTTATAACAATAAGTATACACATTGGATTTTGATGTTCGTGGAAATGTTTGATAGTTAGTCAGGCAGAGTGCGCGTGGCCCTATTTAATTCTCTTGTACCTGACTCAACTGCAGAGCAGTGAAAAGAGACCTATCGCACTCTGAAAAATATCTTTCATATTCAATAGCTCAAATGACCGATATGAATTTTTGTAAACGGTTGATTGGAAACCATTTCTTAAGCCTGTAATACAAAACCGACAATATATATATTGATTTTCGGGAAGACGATCTTCGTTCTTCGTGTCGTAGCCCCGCGTGCCTGGCCCCCAAATGAGCGGGGTACCATCAATCCACGCTTCATTCGGTTGCTCTATGCATTGAACGTTGATTGGAGAGACCGGGAGATTATATGAGACCTGCACATACCCAAAGCCCAAAACATAGTTCAAAGCATACACTCAGAAACTTGTACACAAAACGAGATGAATTCGGAAACTGCTCAGCGCGGGTTGCAGTTGGAGATTGTCGGGCATCACGTTTACCAAGAGCAAAAGCGATACCTTGTCCGTTACTCAAGGGCAGAGCACCACTGCGCAACACATGCACTTCTTCCGAGCAACAGCATTGCCTCAAATCTGCTCGACGCGTACGTGGAAACTACGAGTACGGACCTATCGGCCGAACAAAACCAGGGAGGTCCTAATATCCATTTCAACAACATACATCAAGTCCTTGATATGGCCTACTTGAAAGTCGTAGGCGGGGATAGCGAAGAAAGTCAGTCGGCTGGATTCTACGACTGCTTCATTCTGCTTCAATGGAAAGATGAAGCTAATAATTTACGCGAGACTTGGGAATTCATTCAGACCCTTGTAAACCTAATGGATCCAGATCATGCCATGAGCCTGCTCGGCTTATGGAGCGTGATTGCTGAGAGGCGCCATGATGATTTGGTAGCTAATCGCATGGAAAAGATTGACGATGTTTTGGGGAAACCTGGTTGGCAATATGTTTAGGATTAACTCTCATGTACATAATGACAAATTCCATAAACGATTTGACGTTAATGTAGCACTCGCAGTTTTGCATAACCTAGATTAGTATCCGTCTATAAGAGGAAGGCAGAGAACAGTGATCATTCGACATCACACATGACAAAATCTCAATGGCCAACAATAGCTTACTCTACATCTTTGAATGCGTTAGACCTGTGCGGACTGTGTTACTTCAGATGCTGCGGCCGTTCGAAATATCCAGCCTACTCCTTGCCACTGGTTGCCAACTCAGCCGCGAAGAGATTGTGTATATGAATTATCTAGATGATGTATTCGAGGACACGGAGGAATTACACCGTCTAACCGGACTAGGATTGCGTGTGTTGTTGTTTGGGTCAGATCTCCGCCTTCTTCAAGAAAGACTCGAGGATCCCAATGAGCATCTTCAGACATACGGAAAGGATTACGAATTTCATATTTTCGCTATTGTCTTCACAGCTTCTTACTTGGATGACGACGAGACTGCGACTTTATACAAGTGTTTGCGGCCACATACGGCTACCAAAGAGGATCCGGACGATATGACTCTCAATGAACTCAGCGAGAACTTGTTACCCACTATGGCAAAGGATGTTCAAATGCTGTCGAAATGGATTTTGTGCAGCCCTTACGTGGCTGGTACACGTCCCCTTTTGCCAGGTTGGATTCCATATCTCAACACACGCAAGAACATCAACGTGAGGGCATATATCTCAACTGACGCCCCAAAGACTATGTTGTTTCACATGGACCGCCTTCTCATAAGTCGAGTTTTCGGTATCCGTGACGGTAGGCAACTACTTGGGGAGGTAGACAATCTGAGAACGCATTGCCATCTTCTAGGCAAGGACAATGGTGTAAATAGAGAGCTTTCGGGCGATCTTGTTGTTGACTTCATTTCGGCGATTATCAACATTGAAGAAGATATAGAAGGTGGTAAATGGTTTGCTGTGGTTCATAACTTATACTCTTCGAATGCTGCAATTGTTTTGCGATTACCATTTCGTTTTAATGGCTTCGATTAACGGGAAAGGAATGTAGTTAGTTTATTGAATTCCATTTTTGTAATTTGCGAACAGTGCAGAATCGATTTTTGGATTATCGCAATTAGATCTCCCCATGTTCCAACATGTAATAGTTGCTCTATTTTTTATTTCATTCTTTGTTACTTGGTCTTTATCTTGTTGCAGGATTCCTGTTAAATTCATCATTATATAAGTAACTGATGAATATGTGCCTGGCACGTCAAAAGCACCCAAAATGGAATCATCTACTCTAGCATTATCTACTACGGAACCATCATTCACTGGGGATCTTGATTCCGATTACAAACTCGGTTTGTATAACTATCGCGGGAATCAAGAATCTAGCAGTGAGTCAGACTCAGAATCCGACCATGAGGAGAATTTCCAGATCATATCAGACGAGGTTATCCTTGAGAAACCAATCCAGCTAGAAAACCGAGATAATCTCCCTCACGCAGCTGGGTTTGAAAATCCCATAGTCGAAGTTGGTCGTTCTGGACCTTCTTCCATGTTAATGCCTGTTGTCGAGGGGAAACACAATCAATTCGTTGCTTCGCACATGGGCGTTACATGGGTACTAACAGCCTGGATTGGTTCACGGACTCAAAAATGTCAGTATCTTGTCGAATTGCACAGTCGCAATCCCGAATACCGTCCCTTTATATGCACCCTGGTAGATCGGGACCGCTTGCCACCGGAACTCCGTACGAATATACCCGAAGTACCTCATCTTAGAACTCTCGCAAGGAGTGAGGAAGGTAGAAAACGAGGAACGATAGGTGAAATTTTACATTGGGTATGGAACGGCCACGAAAGGGGCCTATTCGCTCGGAATCCGGTGTGGGATAAATGGACCGACAAGGCGTCAATAGCGAAGATTAATGACGAACTTCTGCGAGAGGCTAGCAACTTATTCTGCTGTGTACGCTGGAGAGACACCGCTGCTACATGGGAAAGTGGTGCACAAATGATAGAAAAGCTCTCCCTCCCAATGCTGTTGCGGATGTGGCCACTAGCAGTGAACAAGACTCAACTAAAGTGGAAACGTTTGCAGGAATCAGCAAACACGTGGACCGATGAACGAATATTCCAGGATAATGAGGGAGAAGAGGTGCGTTCGTTACGAAACGCGCTAAAAGATATGCCTATTTGAATTCGCATACACGGACTTGGATTTTGTTATCTAAATTTTGGGAAATGACACAACGCGGATTGATATTATTGTCTATCCCTGAGTCGCGGGACGCACGGTGTGGCGAGACAAAGGAGGGGTATTTACTTTGACTTTGAGCAACTGCAAAACCTATGCGCACAATAAATATTGCTATAAGTTCTATAAAAATAATCTATCGTAGCTAATTCTAAATGTCTACGATCCACTCTTCCCTAAAATTACGTTTGCATTGTTGTCTCCGAGCCTGATTTGTACAGCGCCTTCTTTCGTGGCCTAACAGACTTCCCTCCCCACAGCGCCAACATCAAGCCTTTATCATTCCGAATTTTCGTAGAATGACCTTGCCCGAGCCCCAGGACCTCCCTCCAATGCTAGGAAGTCATCATCAGCCCTATGCGCGCCGCGGGGCGCGATCGCCCCGCCGATTGGTACTTCCAGCGGAAGCGACCTACTGATCCGGGCTAGTGCGAGATGACCCCGCACGTCTTACGTCATGGACCGGCGAGTGTTTTATAGCGAAATATGTGGCTGTGCGAGTTGCACAAGCGTTCGGATTATGGTTAAATCCGACGTGGGATTGGGAGCATTGACAAGGCAAGGCCCGGTGCTTGCTGCGCCAGAGGTGATAGTTTGTAGAAACAGCTGACGGAAGAGTGCTGTATGCAGTTCGTGGATCGTGCAGGGTCTTGCCATGCATGGCCACCACCACCACCACCACAGCTCTGCCAATACACATAAATAATCCAGAAGCACCTCTCTTCGACCCTAGAGATTGCAGTGCACATGTAAGGAGCCGCTGATTGTTTGACCGTACAACAGCTGTATCACCAAAGCATGCAACGACTTTCCACCTTCGTATGCGCTTGTAACGACGGCGTTTCGCCAGTACGCTCCGTTGAACCCACTTGACGTAGCGCAGGCCTTTGGATTCCAGGACCACCACACTCTATATTATCTTGTGTCCTCCCCATCACATCAAGTTTCCTCCCCATGAGCCGAGACTAGAGCCCGCTGCGGCTTGGTCTAGGAATCGGCGCTGGTGGACTCGAGAAGCATGAGGATGTGGCGGGCTCGATCAGGTCGCTGTTGGACGATCTGCGGCTTATGTAATCTCAGTTGCGAAAACTGACGAATTTTCGAAGCAGATCGCGTCACAGATCGCGTCATCCCTCTCTACTCAGTACTTTATTGACACAACAAGACCTGGGCGCACCTCTCGGTGTCCTTTCTTATCATACTGTATGGATAGTTTGGACCTTCAACAAGTTCTCACCTCAAGCGCGGCTGTAGCTCTGAAGGAAGAAGGGCAATTCGACGTGAAGGCACATCCCTCCACATTCAAGTCAATTCCTTCGTCGATTCAAGGCCTTGGCCCTCGATATTGCTACCGGCACCGACCCGACCTGGTTTCTCAGAGGCTGACAGATGAGGAACATATGAAAGGGTTGGAAACTGTACGCTCACCTTGTGACGACGCGAAGAATCTCTAGCTAATACTCAAAGGAATTAGTTGTTTGACCGTACAACAGCTGTATCACCAAAGCATGCATGTGTCCTCCCCATCACATCGAGTTTCCTCCCCATGAGCCGAGACTAGAGCCCGCTGCGGCTTGGTCTAGGAATCGACGCTGGTGGACTCGAGAAGCATGAGGATGTGGCGGGCTCGATCAGGTCGCTGTTGGACGATCTGCGGCTTATGTAATCTCAGTTGCGAAAACTGACGAATTTTCGAAGCAGATCGCGTCACAGATCGCGTCATCCCTCTCTAGTCAGTACTTTATTGACTCGACCCAGGCGCTTCGGGCCTCACATCATCTCATGAACCGTCCGCCCCCTGTTGAATAGCGATATGTAAAACCATCATGATTCATATAAAACGGAGCGGACGCTGATCCGCGTAGCTCCAATAGCAGGTTGCGCAGTTGGCCGTGATATGCGAACATAACATTCAAGCAAAAGTTTAAATGGAGGCAAGTATGCCGTTTGTCTTGATTCTTCCTATTTAACTCTCTCCCAGTAAGCACATGGATAAACAGAACCGACCTTACAAATGCAACGTGGAGGGCTGTGATAGAATGGCCCAAGGCTTCACCTACTGCGGCGGACTGATTCGCCATCAACGAGAAGTCCACAAGATGCACGGTGGCATAAAGGCGTTATTCTGTCACATTCCAGACTGCAAACGGAATTCTGGACCGGCATTCACGCGGCAGACAAACCTTGACGAGCACATTCGGCACCAGCATCCAGACATTCCCCAAGAATTGGACGAATCCCCGGCTGAGGGCGACGAGAACAATCTCAGGGCCGAACTGAAGAAGTTAAGGAGAGAGACGGACACGAGGCTGCGAAAACTGGAGGCTGAAGTATCGGCCCTCAGAAGCTGCAGGGCAGGGCAGTTGGTGAAGCATGAAATGTAAAATGAAGCTGGACTATATATGTACTGCTCATCGAAAGGAGAAGGTAGAATATAATTGAATTTATTTTTCCTTCTAAGGGTACACAAATGCTGGCAGCTGGGGCCAGCTATCAAAATCCCGTCATGTAGTATTTCGAAGGCCACCAACAGGAGAGTAGGAAGCCACCTGAGTCAACTTTCTCAGGTTCTCATATCAATGGCTGATTGACCATACATACTGTAAAACACAGAGTTTAAGCGTTGAAGAACGGCATCGGTGACGGTCGTCATATACCTAGAGGCCCATTCATAAACTTGGCTGCGTGTGACGACCACTAGGTTGTGTATCTGCAGGTAACGACGTAGATACGTAGCAGCATCAGAATAGTCATAAGGCTTTGATTGATTGAGTCCAGCTCCTGCACAGCGATCAAGTTTCGCGCATATGGCATAATCCCAGGGCGCAGCCAAGACCTTCAGGCCCGGTCTCTGGAACACGACCTCATCCTGCGTGAATGCTTGTTGGGTCAGATATTCTCTTTGGGTCTTAGGGATGAACAGGATGGTCCGGTTGTTGAACCACTCGCTCTGCAGATTCGTATCGCGCGATTGTGCGTACTGCATAGCAAGTTTGATAAGATTGTAGTCCGATGCGCGGAGTTGTTGGTTGTAGAAGTCAACATCGTGAGTAGCACGGCGGGTTTCGAAGAAGATAGTATTTACTGCCCCGCCAACAGAAATGACCGTAATGTTGGCTCGCTGACTGTTGAGATAGTGGGCGACGTTGGTGAGCGCGCCCAATAACGTCTCGCGGTCAAGGTCCGGGAGTGGATTGTTGTGTCCGGCAGTCATTACGGGGGCGAGTTCGAGCAAGGTGGCAGCAGGGTGAGCTGCGTGTGGCCTGGAGACGTTGCAACCCATGCTGTATCAAATGGAGTGGAATAGATTCACGGAACCTCGAAATTCTGCTCGATTGAGAAAATGGGTATGATCCTGGAGAGGACGACAATAATACAGACAGAGGATAAATAGCAAGAAAACAGCTGTATAGTCTAGCTGATGGCCAAAAACGAAGAAGAGATGAGTTGATGGTAAAGTGCTGATGGTACAAAGAGACAGCCATAAGCTCAGGCCTAAGTACATAGCTTAGCAACTACGCCGCAAAGTGGGTTTCTCGTAGCGCGTAGTACGTTGACTTGGACGAGCATGTTGCAAAGTAATGAGTATGAATGGAATCGATAGGCCCATGGCGTCCACAAAGAATGAAGGCGGCTCGCCAGAATTGGCTCGTGGCGAGGTTACTGTACCGCAAAGATGCTGGCGCTAGGCACAGTGTCAGATCTACAGATCCTTTCTATATGGGTTGGTCTCAAAGAGCAATGTGAAGAAAATGATGATTATGGTCACAGAGCACCGATGCAACACAAGTGGTAAAAGAGGGCTTCTATTCTTCTTCTCTTCTGCCATCTCTCAAGGTCTCTTTGTGCCTCATGTGTCCCAATCATTCCTGACCAACGAGTGTTTCAAGGCGACTAGTGGCTCTTGGCGCCTGGTGGGGGCCGACTTTCCTGGCTGTCCGTTTCTTAAGTGGGGTACTGCACAGAACTGCTACCGGTATTTCAGACACAGCCACCGGCCCATCGCTAAAGTCTTAATCTTGAGAATAACTTACTGCTCAAGAGCTTCCCACCTATTGACCCTTTAAAACACAAGCAAGCATAACCGCAACAATTTATTTTTTATTTTACAAAAAATCGCCTCAATCGATCATGGCTATTGCCACCACCTCCGCTGCGCTCGGCGCTGTGTTCAAGAGACTGACGGGCTTCGCTCCAACGAATTCTGCTCCAAAGGCGCCATCTCCTCCAACCGTCGAATGGCTCCTGGCTCATCGGGAACAGCGGCGTGCGCAGACAGTTGGGGAGACTCCGCTTGCCTCCTTGTATCGAATGTATGAATATCTCATCCTTGAATATAATGCCGGCATTCGGACGGAGCTCGAGTGGTTCTTCAACCACCCAGGCTGGGCCGTTGCCTCCATTCCCGATCCCAAAGACCCCGACCCAGCACGTTACGCCATCCTCTCTGTGATTCCGCAGTTTATGGTCACCGCATTCAATCGACTTATTGAGAAAGGTTTACCAAGAGGTAGTCCTGCAATCATTATGGGGGATGAGGCAGAGGAAGAGCTCAAGTCAAGGCCCGTTGTCTTGGAAGAGTTGCCATCATGGGTCGCGAATGTTCCTAGGCTAGCGGAGACGCTTATCATTCCGGATGCAGACGGCAGTCCACTGGACAAGCAGAACTGCAGCCCTCAATTTCTAAGCATGAATATTGTTGTCAGGCAGCCACATACTCTATTCGTTTGAGGTCTACCACGAAGGGCGCATTCTTTCTAGAACCCATTTGACTTAGGGTTTTTTTTTTTTTTTTTTTTTTTTTTTTTTTTTTTTTTTTTTTTTTTTGAGGAGGGGGAAGGGAGAGAGGGGGGCGGGCGAGCGGGTGTGATTATAGGGTCTAATACGAAATTGGGAAGGATCCATTTTCTGACTATGCTATCCTATCTCCAGGTATGCCAGTGTTGTATTTGTACAAGAGGGATACATGTGGGACTGTCATTAGTGGGCCCTCGACGCCAGGGCCATAGAAGCTTAAGGCACCAATCAGCATACGCCAAAACTACGGATAGCCAATGAAGATAAATTCGACGACTTTCTACGGAGACCCATAAATGACAGTCCCACATGTATCCCTCTTGTAGTAGCCCGGCAGTTGCTACATTAGATCTATACGTGCACCGTTATAGGGCGTCTCCTTTGCTCATCTCGAAGGCCTCCGACCATGCTGGGGTTTACGAGCAGAGCCCTAGATTCTTTCACCGGACTGAAGCGAGCAAACAGGAACTCGAGTAACACTTGCCCAAGATTCCAGAGTCCTCCACCTGCGATGACTGTGTTCTCGTACGCCCTCTGCAACGCATCAAATTGCACCCACTCCAGCCCGTACCCTTCATGCACGTGTCCAAACACATGTAACCTAGGCTTCTTCCGCCATACCTCGTCAAGTAGGAATTTGCATCCAAGGTGACCTGCGTCGAGATGACCTTTTGGCGGACCGTGTGTGATGAGAACGTCTGTGTCTTCCGGGACTTTGCCATGCCATGCATCTTCGTTGCGTGGGTATTGGAACGCCCAATTACCATGGCGTGGAGACAAAGGGCTGCCGTAAATTTTCAGACGACGGCCGTTGCTGCATGATATGGTCGTCGATTCGGAGTTCAGGTAGATTACGCTACCCCAGTCGAGGGATGCGTGTTCTACTAGATCGGCGCGTGGCTGGGTGTTGTCAAGCAAGATGTCATGGTTACCAGCGATTAGGACTTTGAAAGGATGCGGCAATGAGTTGAGCCAATCCAGAGAATGTTGGATTTCTCTTAGACTGCCGGTTTGGGTTATGTCGCCGGCATGGATTAGGACCTCACCCGCAGGTATGTCTGGCTGGCTGTTATGTGTATCGGAGATGCACACGACAGGGATGGGTTTGAGTGGCTGGAATCTGATAATTCGACGCCATTTGTATAATTTGGTTACCAGGAAAATGCAGGGTTCTCTGATGAATTGTTCCCATATGTTTGGTCGTGGTCGTTCGAGGAGCGCATCGAGCCCGCCGCCTCTCCTTAGCATGGCGTAGCAAGTCAGGCGACGACAAAGGAAGCAATCGCAGAACTTTAGATGATAAGTGTAGTGTGTGTGTGTGTGTGTGTGTGTGTGTGTGTGTGTGTGTGTGCCCTTGCCGCTAAACTTATATTGCGCTATACCATAAGTAAATGTCACGTGATTTACAAACCAGGCGCTCTGAGCGTTGTTCCGTTACCCGATGCTCTCGAAGGAAGACGCTGGACAAAGTTGCCTTGTCGGGCGAGCCTCTTTGGGACGATGTCAGCACGGGCGAAGTTTCCACCGCATGTTCAGGGCCAATCTTCACTTCTGCGCTAGCCAAGAAGTTGCTGCCTATTTACCAACGCGGCCAAGCGGTTCGCCCACACGGCCAGTTGGCAACAAAATTGCACCGAGATTACTGGTCAATCCCTACCCACGAGAGCGCGTACTATGTATGCAAGCAGTGGATGGCGGCAAAGGTCGGTTGTGAATGCAACTCTCCCTCTTAAATCATTGGCAGCGAGTCAAGTATCGAAACGAATCATGCTCTGGAAATGATTGGTTCTCGTTCATCCTCGCGAATAAACCCTATATCCGTCGTCGGCTGGGGTCTGCGGATGTGACTCATCTGCCGCCGCCAAGAATTATAAGCACGGTCCAGCCTAACACGATCAACGGGCACCCAACCATCCCTCTTCCATGTCGCGGGTGATGGTCCACTCCGCACGATATAGGCGCTCCCGCCCGGCCTCCAATCCTCTCCATCTTGCGCAATCTAGGATCCCTATGATCGAACCACAATTCTTAACTCCACGCAAACGTCAACGCTTAGAGTCGCCCGAACCGAACGGAACGTCGCAGCCAATATCGAAAAAGCAGAGGCTCAGCCATCCTAGCGGATATCAACCACCGGCGGCATTTTGGGACAACTTATCGAAGATCTGGTTGACCAAACGAGCGTTAAGAGAGCTAAATCGAAGAAACGCTGAAGTTGCTCCAAGTGTATCACGTTTATCGCATCGACGAGGCCGCCGGCCCATTACTCGAAACTGCATCGCTAAGTCGAAGAGAAATTGCCAAACCGCTCAATACGCCGCCGACTACCTTCGCTATTGTGGACCGAAGACTTTGAAGGACATAAAGCTATTTGCTAGACTTGGTGGTCCGGATCTATCAGACTTAAGAAACGTGTGTACAAGATATTTGTCGGGTTGCGCCAAAGCTGACGCTATATAGTACCCCGAACCTATCCGTCCTTCCCATCACGCGATGAGCTCGAGCCAGTCGAGTTCTCGGAGCCGACAACGGGGTTCTGCAACTACCTCCAGCACCAAGCCCACCACGAATACGACCAAAACAAAGAGCACTGGGGTTTATGATCGTGACTTTCAACAGCATATTATTGACCATGATGTTTATCCTCATGGTTACAGACATCCAGATGGCAGTGTACCTGCGAAGCCAAATAACCATGGGGAGGTCAATCAAATATTGGCACAGCCTCGACCTTCACTCTCACCGTCTATATTCAATGATGAAGAGTTTGAGAAATTCGTACAGGCAGATGCGGATGCCGCCAAAGAAAAACAGGTGTCAGAATCAGTGATTCCCATCATCGAAGGCAAGATCGGGGATACGAAATGCCGCTCCGGAGGAATCCCGTTCACTAACCTCGACCCTCTGACGGACGGAACGCTCAAGTCCGGCAACCCAGACATCTACTACGGCGCCCGCCCAGAACAGCTCAGTCGAAAAGTCCGTGATGACCTTAGCAGCCGCATCATCCCTTCGACGCAGCACGACCTCCCTATGGCGCCAAACTTCTTCCTGGCAGCGAAGGGGCCGGATGGGTCGTTAGCGGTGGCTGGACGACAAGCGTGTTACGATGGTGCGTTGGGAGCGAGAGGCATGCACAGCCTGCAGTCATACGGACAGGACGAACCAGTTTACTACAATAACGCTTCTACCATTACATCAATCTACCACGGTGGCCATCTCAAGATGTACACCAGCCACGTTGCCCCGCCACGTAGTCCTGGAGGCCGTCCAGAGTATTACATGCATCAACTCAAAGGGTGGTCTATGACCGGTGATCTGGAGACATTCCGACAAGGAGCCAGTGCGTACAGAAATGCAAGAGATTGGGCAGAGAAGCAGAGGGACGAGGCAATTATGCAAGCGAATGAGAGAGCAAATCCTGTGGAAGCTGAAGCACCGGCTGGCGATGCAGGCGCCAGCCCAGCCTCAAGCTTCGTGACTGCGGTGTCGGAGACGGAAGCCTACACCATGAGCCATGAGTCTCGGACATCTCTGGATGACGGTTCTAATATTCAGGGGGACTTTGAGGAATCTGATAGCTCAATAGAGAACCTTGCGGATTACACACTCCCAGTCAAACGCTCCGGTAGACCTTCAAAGCGCCCACAGACTCAGCCAAAGCGGCGCAACACCAATGTGACAACCAGGCAGAGCGAAAATTGGTCGTGGACAAATGGCAAATTTCAATGTTACAAAGGACAAGGCCTTATAAAGGAGCAGAATGACACTCCTGCTGATGTATGGGTTTACTTTGATCAAGGCTGGCCTGGCCAGGGAGAGAAGAAATGGAGGCTGTGGAGATCGGCGACCCGTGAAACCCTATATTCTTGATAGCAGTGACTTTTCATGCTCCAATTCTAATTTTTATTCCAGTGCCCATTATTAGCGGGCCCCTCCAGCTCTGATTTATGACGTTACTAGGCATACAATTAGCTAGAAAATCCTATCAATGGGATATCCCAAAAAGACCATATGTCCTCAATTGGGCTCCGCTAAATATAGCATCGAACCCCTATCATAGTTTAAAAGTTCTCCGCTTACATGACACGTGCGATGACCTGGAACAGACAGGGGTTCAAAAACAGGAACCAGAAAATATACTAAATAACCTCCCCCCCTGTGTGCCGGAAAGCCCTGCGTGCCGGAATGGGACACAGGTACTTTGGCTTTGAACCAACATACAACCCTCCTACGATCTTCGTTCTGAGCAATAACCTAGATTCCATATATATGTCTATCTGTAGTGCAACAATCCGATTTAAACTGTAAAATTACATTGCCTGGTTGTTGTGCTGTGTGATTTAATCCTAGCATGCCCATTATCCTGTAACACCATTTACCGTATAACGCCACCACTATTGGTAAATATCTACTAAAAAAAAATAAACCAATGTCGCCTCCGCACTAGGAATCGTGTTTAGATAGTTTTTAGGCTATCTTTGCATGCACACATTGTGAAAAAGGCATATCCGCCACGAAGGTCGGTACCTCAAACTCACTGCTACGACGAAAGCGGACAGGGCCGTATCATTATGTCATGAACAAACCCCTGCACTGTATCTTTTGCGCAGGCTGATCTTCCTCGCTACAGACCTTGGCGAACGGCTCGCTTAGCTCTGCATGTACCTGGCTCTATCCACGTGGGAATATTCTCGCTACGCTTATGGGCTTGATTTCAGTCATGCGCGACCCAGAACGCGTCCCGTTTTGAGTTATATAGTTCAGCACACATGGCTACAGCAACAGCATACATGTTAAGCACCACAATAATCCCTAACGTACAGTTCTAGTAAAGGAAGGTATAGGTAACAGTAAACAAGAGAGTTGAAAAAGCTAATTATCCGCGTCTTAAGATTAGTTCTTACCTAGAAGCTCTAGTAGTCGCTTGAGGAAAACATGGTAGGGCTTAATGGCAAGGAAGCTAGATACGCGGTCAAATATCAAGACGTAGAAACTTTATTCGTTTTTAAGTTAACTTGTTAGCACTGCCTCGCTGAGGCCTTTGACGCTGTACTGCGATAGCTAGATTCTTCTCTGCTCTTCTAGTGTGTGGATGCTCCTCTCCGAGGATGCGCCTCCTCTTCTCTAGCACTTCCTCGAACATATTGGCTGCCTCGTCGATCTGGCCTTGGTCTCCGAGTGTGC
>KZ805545.1:37325-59057 GCA_003073855.1 Periconia macrospinosa
TGATGCTTTTCGATCCGTCTTGAGCAGTTCAGGTGCTTCACAGGCAACGGAAACCTCCATACACAAAGTGTGAGGAAATCCAAGGGGAGTGGACAATTCGTTTGAAGAATGATGAGAGCAAAGCAAAGTAGAAGCCGCACAGACGACCAAGAGTATATCTTTAGCGGCGGACGAGGCAAGCGATAAGGGATTCCATTGTTGGGAAGTGTTGAGTTCCCAACAGCACAAGGTTTCTTAGCTTAAGCGAATAGATTATGACCTGGTATAACCCATTCCACTCCTAATAGGGCATCTTCTCTTTTTTTAGTCACGCCTAGATGCCCCATAGATGTAGCATAGCATGCCGCTCACAGCTGCGATCCACAGCTTGCCAGTACCCATTCCCCTTATAGTTCCTAGTAGAGCGCGTGTCAGGCTATACCGTTAAAATTACCGTTCCATCAGTAGCGCCAACGACCGCGAGGTGAAGATGCAAAAAGACGGTCTTGTGGCCGCTAACGAGAGAGTGTAACGACTACAAGTCTCATTCATAATATATTTTACATGGAGCGCCGGCCACAACTTTCATTCTTCATGTGACTCGCCAAGAAAACACAACCCGCGAGGCACCGCTGTCCCCGCATCCATCCGACAACGGTAGCTTGCGTTTCTTTCCCGATACAGTCAACCTGGGAGACCATTTATTCTCTCGAAATTATGATTGTTGAGTCCAGAGCGGTAAAGCTTGCGACATTGGGACCGCATCCCAACATTAATCACGCCGCTGTCCGAAACTCTGTGGTTGTTCCGTTTGGCTTCCCACGGTGCTGGCCGTATTTTGGCCTTTGAAGATACTGTGGACCTGGTAATGCTGGAGGCGATTTATAGCACACGATACGTATGTCGGTCGAGTCTAGTTTCCGTCTATGGGTACTGCACCTATCCTAGGTGCAGCGCAAAGGAGCAGCCGGTCCCACCGGTTCTTCACCTGCCCAAGTAAATTATATCAAGCCACAATTCAATGGCCTGCAATCCACACATTAGTCTTATAACTGTCTTGTAGTTCAGTCCAGAGGTCTCGTCAAGCGTGCAATAAGCGAGAAAGTCGAGGCGAAGAGTCATTATTGCGAGCCGTAAGACCGTCCTTATCTTTTGAGATAATATATTCCCGAGAGCATATCCTCATTATTGATGATTGTATTGTGATGATGTGATGTGTAGGAAGGTCTGTTGTAAGCCCAGGACAGCTACAGTCACGTGGTTCACCACTGACTAATCAGTCCACTCCCAACATGTATTTTAGCCTCACTCTCGTACACCTTCTATCCTTACCACCCTGCTTACATCTGTTATTCAAATTTTCGTAAATAGGTGACATTTCTGATGCACAGAGTAGCGCAGAAGCTCTCTATACTTTGCCACCGCAAGCAGTGAGGATGGCCGACCCGTTCCTGCCCTACCCTTGTGTGGGCGATTTTTCTATGGCTATTGAATATAGAAAGCAGCAAGGACGGACGACCATGGTTGGCATAGTGGGCCATTTTTCTACTTTATGGCGCTGTGGCGTTACCCCGCTTCTAGGCTGCCTCATCACGTGCCGTTGCTTGGGGAACAGCTTCCGAAGCTTGGACCATGTTCGACAACCGTTTCGACATCTGCCAAAAGACGACATCACTTCTGCAACACATGTCTACGGCTTCTATGATGACCGCGCATACGTCGGAAGTCTCTATTAAGAAGTGGCTTGAGACGTGTTCTAATGAACCTCCTGATTCTCCTTTGATACCCGCCCAACCGCTTACACCGTCGTCATTACGCTCGAGTCCGTCGATCTCGACCTGGTCAGGCAAGCGAAAACGGAGGAGTAGCATGCCCGAGCCTCGATCACAGAGCCCTCAAAAGCGCCAACGGAGGTTGCGCGACGACGATGACAATGACGTATTCCCCGATCAAAGTGCTTCAGACGTAGGGATCACCGAATTGTCAGAGAGGACGAGACTGTCACGACCATTGCATTCTGCCGGATCAAGTCCGAAACGGGCCACAAGTCCTGTCCGAGACCTTCTAATGACTTACGCGTGTCGAAACCCTCTGTACTCTGCGAGATACCGTCCTCAGTAGTACTCCCTGAGCGAGCTGCGACTCTGCAGCAGACTCTTTTCGATCACCTGGAGGAAAGTCTTATTCCAGCGGGCTTAAAGGTAACGGAACCGTTCAGATCAAGGGATCTTTGTAAGCGGCTAATAATGAACGTCTCACAGCCTCGAATTCTCGCAACATATCCTTCTATCGAGTCGAACATCCCACCCTCTGCATACGACGCCTCGGATACGCGATCAACAGACGAACTCAATACATTGTGGGACTGCGTGGAGGAGATTTTGTGCGAGAGCAGGGATTGTGGAAGATATCAGCAGGATGAGAATGCGTGGGGCATGAAAGTGGTATATTCGACATTGCGTCTGGCACTCAAGGGGTGCCCTTTATTAAAAGTTGAAAGCGTGTAAGTCTGACCTGGCTGACCATGCTTATTGGGGGGTGCATCGGAACTGACTTCATACGGGCAGGCAAACGCAAACAATTAATCCCGACCTGTTGCCAGTTACGCCCAAGAATTACCGTATTCAGAGAAAAGCGGACTATGCATTCTCGTTCCACCGCAATGCGCCGCATGTTTCTGATATCTACGACAAACTCTATTTAGCAGGCTTGGGCGATAGGATCAGCCAGACCATGGACGCGAACACAAAACGGCTAGCATTGTTTTCGGGAATTGAGGTGAAGCAGGAGAATGGCGGAAAGGACGAAGCGCTGGCCCAATTGGCGATCTGGCTGGCTGCCGGGCTTGAGAATGTGAGAAGGCTAGGTGAATTAGGCCAGAAGCGGCAATACCTAGCTGAGGAACTGCGTCCAACGGTTGGATGGACGGTTATTGGTCACGATTGGCATATGTATATCGCCTACAGGGCTAACCAGAATGGCCGAGACACGTTGGTAAGTGCATCTATATAGACACCCGCTTATTGTTTGACTAAACAGCCGAGGACAGAGCGTTGTTGGGCCATGGAGACTTGCTGCCGCCGACACGAGAGACGTATATGGGATATTCAAGCTGCTGCGATTGGTGAAGAGGGCAGCACAGTTTGCGTCGGATGAGTACTGGCCGTGGCTGAAAGATGAAGTATTATCGGCTTGTTGTGATGGCTGAAACCTGCAATGCGCCACAAGTGAAAATCTGGCCTCTATGGATGGATTGTTCTTAGGATTACGGATGAATGCGCATCGGAAGAAGTTTTGTCTTCTCTGGATTAAACATAACTGGTAAGGATGTTGCAGCAAGCGAGATATCCGCGCTTGTTCCAGAGGCTAGAATGGCTCCACAGCGGGGATTGAAACAAGATCTAAGAAGCTATGGGAGCACTAGAGATAGTGCCCGTGGTGGGATCCGTTCCACGATCGTTTAATTTGCAATCTAACCGATCACGGTATTAGGGAGATCATGCACATGCACATTCTCTCATTGTTCTTAAGGCATATTCAGTCTCCTCGCAGATTCGGCGGGGCTGTGTTTAGGGATGTTGGGACTGCTGCGTGTGACATAAGCAGGTTTGATAGTTATTGAATCTGCATTTCAGTGGCTGGACCAATGCTTCTTAGCGCATCCGCAAGCCAAGCCCAACTCCAGTGTCCCGCAGTGGGCTCTTGGTCTGAGCGTAAGGATCTGAGTTAATGTCTTGCTCGCGTCTAACGTTATTCGGCCGCTGTTTCATAGACTCAGAACGCTCCTCTCTTGCTGCACATTGAAACCCATCGCCTCCAGCGCAAGCTCCTAGCAGGGGCGGGTCGACCGTCCTCCCTGCTAGCGTGATTAAGGCGTTCATCTATCCTTGACGGGGCTCAAGTGGCGAATCTTCACTATAACTAGAAGATACTCGAAGCTTCGCTGTGGCAAATAAGCAAGCTATATAGCTACGTTGATCCCCGGCCCCCTCTATGCAATAGAGATAATAAAATATATAGTATGTAGTATATCGTCTCTACGTAAACCCTCCAATGCCTGAAGATACGATATAGTGGATATTGCATATCCACACTCTTCCGCTTCCAACCCCAACGCCAATTGTCTTCCCTGACACCGCTGAGCATGCCGGTCGATACTCTGAGGGCAGCCATACTAGGTTCTCAGAATTATATGTTATCCATACACCATCTGCGCTCAAGGCTAAGCTGTGATATTGAGGATTCTGGGGTCCTCGATTGGAAGGGAATGGACTTGAAAGAGTTAGCGGAACACTAATCTCGATAGGACCGATATCAGTGTGTAGGTACGATCCGGTGATGTCAAATGAAATACGGTCAAGTGCCCTGCCAATACTAAGTGTCTGCAGGCACTCGCCGCTGCTGGCGTCCCAGATCTTGACCGTCTTGTCGGCCGACGCCGATGCGAGCCGGGCCGAGTCGTGGGAGAAGGCCACAGAGAAGACCGAACGGCTATGCCCCTCGAGCGTCGAGAGGCAGACAGTCCATTGATCTGCTATACCCGGTTTTATCGTGATCTCTCGTTTCTCTTCTTTCTTGAAAAGTGTCCTTATCAGACTGCAGGCTGGACTGAACACTAGTGCAGATGAGTATGCCTGTAGAGGACTGCTCTCTATTGCCCCCTTATGCGCCATTATGAATCGACGCGCATCTCGAACTAGTCCTGTTAATTCATCTGCATCCGCTCTTTCCTAGACCGTGTTAGTAGTAATATACATCAGTATCCTCATGGTGTAAGTATTACCTTCATTAGTGTCTCAAGTTTCGCCATGGAGATCACGCCTTTTGGCATGCTTTTGCACAGGCTCAGGGCCTCAAGCCAGTATAGATATTTCATTCTTAAGAAGTTGTCGACAGGGCCTTGATCCTGCAGCGGGACCCTATTATGTGCAGAACAACCGTCATTCCAGTCGGAGAGGTGATCGATCCAGTAGATGCACGAATATCGCGATGCCGCTAATGGGTCCGGGTCTGGCGGCTCCACCTGATCCGCAGGATACCCTAGCGTACGTAAGCCGTACATGTCTCGTCGGAGCGTCTTCGACATAACTTGGAGGGATCTCGAGAAGATAGCACGGTGGATCTCCTTCGTTCCGCTCGGGAAGATAACGCTAGCGGCCTTTGTGCATAGGAAGTCTTTTGCAGATTGATGCACGAAGTAGACCGTACCACTTCGAATCGTAAGGAACGAACCGCATAGGCCAACGATCTGTTGGACTGAAGCAAGGTCATCGGCCATGTCCTCAAGCGGTTCGCAAAGATATGCCAGTTCGTCAAGCGTAACAGGCCGATATACAATGGCGATCAAGGCCAGTATGCGCTTGCACAAGTCAGCATCGTCCGAGCTGTGTATGTGCTGCATCATCCGATCGTAAAGAGCGTCGAGTCCAGGTGGAAATGCTTCTAGCTTCTCGAGCACCTTCCATCGTGGTATGTCGCCAAAGCTTTGGCAGACTAAGGCTACCCAGAGGAAGGTATCATTCGCATTAGAAGTTAGATGAGCTAACACAGCACTCTTCTCTTTCTCATTATAACGCTTGTCTAGCGCCAGCTGCGCCACTCTATGCCGAATGTAGAACTGAACAGCAGTGGACACCGAGTCCGCATTCAGCTCGAGGCTAAGTTTCACCTTTTGTCCTGCTCTCTCAATACGCTCCTCGATAGCGGGCCAGTTGCGGCTGGACACGATCCACTTGACATGAGCAGGCATACAAGATGTTTGCACGATGAAGTCGAGCAGTTTTGGTAGTCCAGTGGCACATTCGTCAAGCGCGTCAACCATTAAGTATGCGCCCTTCAAGCTCGGGTCTTGGAGGACGTCTATGAAGATCTCAGACAGTGCAATCCAGGTATTCGTGTCCTCGAAAAGTCTTTTGCCTGCATGGTCGTGCTTCTTCCGGATATGCGAGACGAGCGATGGCTGCTGATAGACAAGCATGTTCAGTAGACCTCGCAAGACGGCCGTGGCGCTGTTAATCCGCGAGTCTGTAGACTGGCAGAAAAAGTAAGACAGAAGAGCTGTATTCGTTGTTAAGCCGGTCAGTTCGTTTGCAACTCCGCAGAGCAGCATCGTCTTGCCCTTGCCTGGATCACCCTTAATCCATAGCAGCCGGCTCTGCTGGTCGTCACGCCATCGCTGGAAGTCGGCGTTTCCGAGAATCCAGCGGTATGAGTCCTTTAGCAGGCCACCCTTGGTATCCTCAATGCGCTTCTTGTCATTACGGGAATCCGTGAGGTATAAGTCTTGGATACACTTGTCCCACTTGTCCATCTCATCCATAAGCCGTTTAAACGCCCTCACCTTCCCTTCGCCATAAATAGGGGCTAGATAGACACCGAATATGCCGAGTAACGCGTACGCTTTATCTTCTTCGAGCTTCGTCTGGCGGTGTTGTATCCACGACAATCGCTCATTAATACTGAACTGAGGTAGGGGTCCTCCTTGCAGCGCTGACTCTGGAATTCCTGTTATCTTGCGAACTTGTTGTGTTAGTGTCCTCTTGTCGCCAAGTCTCTTCCATTCTCGAGAGGAAAACTCGACAGAGCCCGGGGCAATAAGCTCTTGAAGCGTCCAACCCCGAGTGAACCATCTGCTGACTCGAAAAGCTGGCTCCCAAGCAAATTCAGAGGCCCCGTCGCTTACTTTTCGCTTAGCCGTTGAAACATCTAATAGATAAACGTAGCATTTTACAGCTTTCCGGTACCAGCGAAACATAGAGTTGAGCGCTTCCTGGAGTTCACCGTAGTTTGATTTGTCGATGCAGCAGGTGTCCACCCAAAAGTAATTTAAACCATCGTGCTCGGCCTGTTGTCCGCAGAATCGGATCTTGTTGTAGCCGTTCTTGTCCTGTCCAGTGCCATCCGTCAAATCTTTGAAGGTGACCTCTTCACCTTCCTGCCAAGTATGTGAAAGGATCGCATAGGGAGGTATGGAATCATCGCCGATCAAATCCTCCGTGAGGCTAAATTCGCCGGCGTCGCAGCGTCGCAAAAGCCGCATTACTTCATAGGGAGTTTTTACGGGCGCATATAGTAGAATAGGCTCTTGGAGGCTCGAGGCGGCAGCCTAGGGAAGAGACAAGCACTCTTCTGCTAAGGTGAATCCCAACTCTCAGAATTAGCGCGCATAGAAGGAAATAGGGACAGTGAGTTACCAAAGGATCACTTCGAAAAGCGAGAGACTGCAAGGTACTGTGAACTGATTCCGCTGTGTGTCGACATGTTAAGAGAGGGTGAAGAAGTTCAGCTGAGGGGCTGGCGTGGCTGATTGCACAGCCCACAGCGTGGCGCGGTAAGGCTGACATGTGGGGTTAGTGGAAGGCGATTTTGCAATGCACCCATCCGACTGAAGTGGACGAACACCTTGGTGACGCTAGCAGGAAAGATGGCCGACCCGCACCTGCCCATAGGGTTGTCCTGGAGGCGATGTGGATGTTTTTGAGAAAGATGGCATTTCATGGTTGATCTGCGTACGATGGCTCCCGGATATAGCTCCCGCAGTGGAACCCGCCCCAGATCGTTGCCGTTACTGAGCGCTAACCCATTACGGCAAAGTCCGACTTAAAAGTCCTTCCAAATCCATCCAGTCTGCACGGTCACTTTTGAAATCTATAATATAGCTCCAAATCATAACATTCAACTAAGTCTACATCATGAGCTTTCACAGAACACGAACAGATCCCAGCGCTGCTCCATCGTCTCTCGACGGAATACGCAAAGGACGATGACTTCCAAAGAGCGGTCTTGAATGTGACGAACACGTATCGCGGACAGCACAACGCGACGGGGTTGAGGTGGAATGAGTCGTTGGCGGACTCGGCTAAGAAATGGAGCGAAAGTTGCGTTTTTGACCACTCTGTACGAAATCTCCCGTTATTCCTCCCATATCCATCCCCAAACTAAACTGAAACGAAAAACAGGGCGGACTAACAGGCGAGAACCTATCATCCGGGTACCCCAACGCCTCGGCTTCCGTGATTGCCTGGGGCGACGAGCGATCCGAGTACGATTTCAAAAAGGGCGAGCTCTCAAAGGAAGTAGGGCATTTTACGCAGATGGTGTGGAAGGGGACGACAGATGTCGGGTGCGGGAGGACGCGGTGTGATGGGAAGAAGAAGAAAGGTGGGAAGGATGGCGCACCGGGGTGGTTTGTTGTTTGCGAGTATTGGCCTGCTGGGAATGGCGGGTTTACTTTCTTCTCCCATTTTCTAGTTTGGACCTGCTTGTCTAACTTTCCAGCAGTACTTCGACAATTCACACAAAACGTCCAACCACAAGTCAACAATGACAACAAACCGGCTGAGATACCAACCGGTACAACCCCGCCACCGACATCTACTGAACCTACGGCTCAACCAAGCGAGTGTCCCATGGGCGGCGTATGTAGTAGTGAGAGGATAGCACGACAAGATCTTGTGGCATTGTGGGGTGGTTTCATACTTGGCATATTTTTGGGATGTAGTATATGACGAAGCGTCAAACGAAGCATAGGCAGCGAAAAATAAAGTAATTTAAAGTGAGTGAATTGTCATCCTAGATGTTTACATCGATTCATGTACAGTATATGATCCTCAATTCGGGCCCTGGTTCTGTGCCCTACAACCACTGCTTACTTCCCAAGTGCGACAGGAATGCGCCTGATTGCTCTTGCGTAAGGCCATCGATAACCTGTAGCTGCTTCTCGACGCTCTCTTCCACGGAGAGGGGGCCTTTCCAATCCGGATATACTTGAGTGAAGCCGCCCAGCATCTTTGCGACGCCCGCTTGGATTTCGGGAGTCCCTGGGTTGACTGTCAGCACCTTTCTGGAGAAAACATGTGTGTGGTGGTTTATTGTGGGAAACAAAAGGGAAATGAGCGGACAAAGGGGGGGGGGGGGGAAGAAACTCGAAGGAAAACGTACAAGTACTCGGATCCGGGCTAGTAGCCACCACGCCAGGACTCAGCGCCAAAAACTTGATTCCCTCCTCCTTGTACTCAACCGCATACTGGGCAATCAACACATTAAGCGCAGCCTTGGAAGTCGTGTAAGGAACGGCGCCCGTAAAGTTTGACGGTGCGTACAATTCGGTGTCAGCAACGCCTGTCGAGATGGCAACGACCTTCTTGATCGCCGACTTTTTCAGCAACGGCACAAACGCGTTGACGCTGTATAGCACGCCTGCGACGTTGGTCTGCATGGAGTTTTGTAGCTCCGAGAGGAAGAGGTCTTCCTTTCCGAGGAACCCGCTAGGTGGGGTGAATTCGGTGGCGTGTGAGAGATAAGCGCCGTTCACGACGAGGTGGTCCACTGCGCCGTCTTGGGTGATGGCGGCCACTTTGGAGGCTGCAGCTTGGAGAGATGCTGGATCGGTGAGGTCGCCTTGAAACACGGTGGCGTTTGGGATGGATTCCACGGCCGAAGGGTTGCGTGCAATGCCGATGACGGTGTTGGCTGGGTTGGCGGCGAGGTTTTTGAGATATCCTAGCTGGAATTGTTGTTAGTGGAAGTGCGGTGGGGGAACAAATGGGGGGAAAGGGCATACTCCAATGCCTCGAGAGGCGCCGACGACAACGTAGGAAGGCATCTTTGATGTGATGAGTGTTTTATCTACTAAAACTGTTGGAGGAAGGTGTTTGAATATACAAGATGAAGTGCGAGTGCTGGTTGCGGTTGCTGGTGTCCATAACAGACTGCGAATTGTGTCTTATATACTGCAAATGTGGTACAACGAAGTTCAGTAAACCCAATAGAGACTTCTATCAAACCTTCTATCAAGCGTGCAACTATTTGCGAAGATGTGCTAGAAAGGGGTAAGCGTATGATGTGGTGTAGTCGGACCAGCCAATCATCGCTTGAAGCTTTTACTAAGCGCTTCTGGTCCCACACAACGAACTTCAGTGAAACAAATGGAGAGTTTCTAACAAACCGTCCTTCAAATTCGCAACTTTCTGCGAAGCCATGTTATGGAGATCGCGAGCTGTATTCGCTATCAGACGATGTAGTGTAGTCGGACCAGCCAATCACACAGTGTGTGGGAAGGGAGGCAAGTGCACCCATTTTTGAGAAGGCGGTGAAAGGTTTTGTCATGCCAAGGCGCTATTTTGCACGGTACCAGGGAGTCACCATTAAATGATCACGTGATAGACAAACTATTTGACATTGCCTATTGTACCAAAACCAAAAGAACACCGCAAAAAAAATCTCGCCACCACGCCAACCAGAAAAATATGCCCCGTCCTGGTACTCGCCCAATGCCGCCCAAACGGGTGAGGGGAGACCCTCGAAAGGTAAGCAATTCAGTATGCACGTGTAGCTAAAGGCTCAAAGCTAATAATGTACCATAGGACGAGGCTCCCCCTCGGTTGGACGCAACCGCTAACCTTCCCTCTTATGCTCAACCCACAGCAGCATCCTTGCGGCGCATTCTGCCGGCTCCGCCACGTCCCGCCGCTTTGGACCTGTTCCAACGGTCAGGTCCGGCCACTCCAGGTCCGGCCACTCCAGGTCCGGCCACTCCAAAGAGACCTACGGCACCCGCAGATTCTCCCCAGAAAGAGAAGCGGCCACGAAAGCGAACCGCGCAAAATGCAGCCCCGGATGCACCGGCGAGGAAAAAGGGTCGATTTAAAGCATTGCAAAACGACCCGAATGCTGCCGTCGACTTCGCAGATACAGTTTTCGATCCCAATGATCCCTCTCGGATCGACAACCCATTTGTCAAGTATCTACGCGCAGGGCTGAGGGTTAAGCCGGGCTCACACTACGAGTTCACACCAAATTTCGACGAAACTGAACACGTGCTGGATCTACCCTTATACGACAATGAAGCCCGAAATTATATCCTCCTGGAGGAAAAGATTGAGCTTTACAAGAAAACAAGATATGTATATCAAGGTCGAGTACCACTCGGATCTAGAGCACAACCCAGATGCGAAAACGTTAGACCTTGTCGAGTGGGTTACTAGGACAGAGTTCATTGCCCTAATAGGCCAGAGGTTCGCTGAGGCGAAGGAAAAGGTGCATCTGCCTAGGTGCCGTGAACGAATGAAGTACATCGAAGAGTGCAAGATCAGGGGGGTGCTTCCAGAAACGAGGCAACCGCTCTCCTCTGAGGACCGACAGAAATATCCATGGTTGTGCACAGAGTTGCTCGTTAAGGTTGAAGAATCTGAGGATGCTGAGATAAAAATGGATGATATCCAAGATGCGAGCTATGAAACAACCCCCCAGGATACGTAAGATACGTATATGACACTCTCTCACCCCCTTCATCCCCCCTGTTCCTGTCTTCGTCTTTTGGTTGCCGAGTGGTTCCGCCTGGTTTATTTTTTATTTGGTGGGATGATTTTCTTCTTTTCAAGCCACCGATACATAGAATAGACCACACAGTACATAAAAATGAAAGAAATAAACATTTCCATGAACAATTTCTGAGAAAGCTCCCAAGAGCTGATGCACGCCCAAAACGCCTACATTGCTAAAGGCACAAGGGCCCATCGATATGTCTGATGATATGCTTCCAATACCGCAAACCAAGGAGTAAAAACCAAGGCAATACATTGCACTAATTCAATTCGACCGGATGTATCCGATTCGCTCAAATCTTCATAGTAAGTCTAAGTTCCAAGACACTTCGTTTCTGACTTACAATTAATGCCTCCCACAAATCCAGCATTGTAGCTAATCAAAAACACCAAAGCATGACAACAAAGAATGTTTTGAGTCCGCCGAAAGCGAACGCAAGATTGCCGATAAGGCTGTGGACGAAAATCGTGAATATAGTGGAGTACATGTTGATAGATGGTGTTAACGGAGGAAATTCAAAGGATTGAGGTAGAATGAGGAAGCTAAATAGCAAAGTTTGTTGAGTGAAGGGAAGAGGAAACTCTGGGTGGGCGGGGTGCTTCTTATACCCGCGAGATGGGTATGCCCAGACCAGCCCGGGTCCCGCCTCCTATCAGGCAGTCATGCATAATGCATATACCGTTCGCCTGCTGCCCGAGCCTGAGACGAATGAGCATGTTCTTTCCGGTCCAGGGCGCAAGCGCTCGTGTCACTGCGTTACGTCCAGAACATGCAGTATAATTGAATAGAAAAGAAGTACAGATTGATTCATAACGAGTGAAGCGGCACACTGACTACCTAATGTCGACTATACATGGCGGCAATTACACAGGGAGAGATCCCAACTCAGCCAACACGCTATCAGGCTCAATGGGAGACCAATTGATAACGGGATTTGTTAGCACGCGTTCAGCATGGTCTTTGCGTTGGTCCAGGGTCTTAAGGTATTCCTCCATCCGTACTTGAATAGTCTCTCTGACAATATCCCAGAAAGCCTTCTCGCAGCAAACATTCGTCGGGACCACGGCGCCACACAGACGTGCCAATGGGGCAGTCCACCTTACCCGCTCATATATGTATGCATGATAGCGGTGTTTCCAGCATAATTTGCCATTTTCCTTGGGGGGTGTCGATTCCTCCCCTTGCAAAGCGCGCAACATAGATAATCCCACTAAGAATGGAATGGAAAAACGACCTTGCATACGTCGCGACGGAGCAAGGCAATCATATTCGAAGGCAACGAGGTAATCATAGTACCACTTTGTCGCATCTGACGACAACGCGTAGTCCTGAAGGCAGAGCACTGGGTAGCGGTACCTAGGGATTATCGCGGCGACTTCGTGCCTGGTGAACTCGCTCAGGTGGGGTTGTCGGACGTAGTCGAGGTACCGGAGACAGACATCGCTGCAACTGTTAGCTTTGACCTAAACTGTGGGATATAAACCTACATCTCTTTGAAAATATCGTTGACCTCTTGACAGAGCAGCAACGCGAGCCCAGAGACAAGCGGAGCACTCATCAGCCATGGCAAGCGCTCAACGCCGTCCTAATTGCACCCCAAATAGGTCAGCACTTCTGGAAACTGACCACTCAGAGGCTTTACTGGCGGTGGCTCCGGTGACGCCTGTTTTGATGCGATCGACCAAATTTGTTTGTTGAATATCTGCATGAGATGGAACATGTTCTCGTCCACCGTGAAGTTGGGGGAGAGGCCCTTGTCCTCCCCATCCCAAACTCCAGCCAAGTTGAACAGACGTTCCGGAAGAGCCATGCACTGCTCAGACATCGTGGTGGAACTGCCGATAGCGTTTTCGACTTCCTCAGGAGTCACCTGTGTATTGTCACCTTGTATTGAGTATTTCGATAGCACCCAAAAATAAGTGGCCACTTTCAATCTCGAATCCCCAGGAGCACGCTTGTGTTGTTAGCTTTGTCTGCAAAAACGAGGAAACGTTTACCTTGAATGCTTCAAGCACAAAATTCTTTCGAGTGAGTTCCATGATGGGGTTGCAAGTTATCAACGATAGTGAGGGCAGAGAATAAGTAAACGCAACTGGGGACTACAGAGCGGGGGATCTTAGCCGTCAGTAATCACCGACAGGGGGATATCTGTTGTCAATGACCACCGACAGGGGGGCCTCTGTTGTCAGTAACCATGGAGAGGGGGTCTCCACCGACAGGGGCGTCTCAGCTGTCAGTACCTACCGAGAGGGGGGGTCTCGATTGTACGTGACCACCGAAGTGCATATCTATGTTGACAGAAATCTGCCCACCCATCGCATCCTCCTGTTTCACATTGAGATCCAGCCATGCCGTACTTTTGGGAAGCTGCTTTTCTTGAAGAAGGCGACAAGATTGAAGCAAGCTTGGAGCAGGAGCATCTGTATGATGGTTTCCATTGTTTTGACTTCTCGCCCTTCCAGGACGGGATCCAATTGGATCTTCACACCAGTGTTCACAAAAGTTGCTGTGATGGGAAAGGAAAAACCCCGTTATGGTTATGAGATTTACTGGGGGCGGAGGGGTGAGCATATCATGATCATAACCAGCATGCATGCTAATTAAACAGTCCACGCAAGAGCCCGGATACCCGCCGTGGAATATCTGCTGGTTTACAGACTTTCTTACTCGCGATATAATCATGGTCTCGCCGCGTGGTCCGCTCCTTCCTGAAAGCCCGGGCCGTGTCATGAAAGAATATACGCGTGCAGTTTTGCGGTACCTTGGCACTGAAACTGCAAGTTTTAAGAGCGAAATCACGAGTCGATATCCCACCATGGTTTCGGAAATTAGAACAGATCATGTCTTTGTGATCGGAGAAAGCGCCGGAGCCATTCCAGCTAATTACGCGTGGCATCTCTCACGCGGGACAGGCGTCAAAGTCTACGAGATGCTCTTGCTATATCCGCTGATCAACGACTACATGCGATTGAAATGGGACGATTTCATGGGTCGGCGATATGAAAAGGATCAGGTGCAGAAGTGTACAGTAGAAATTCTCGTCGAGAGGTATACATCACCCGTTCAGCTCTCACGGGTCGGATCCGTCCCCCCTCGAGGAATGGGGGCTGCTTTTGGCCTCTCAACGACCCTATGCCCCATGATCATAAATGGTATAAGTCAGGTACGCTCCACTTGGCGGCTGATATTTATGGGCTGGTCCGTGTTGCAAGAGATGCAGGCTATGGCAGATGAAGATTATTCATTGACTGGGGCATGCGAGAGCCTGGGCCCAGATGAGAACATTGTGAGTCCCCGCACAATAGTGAGAGGAGTAGGGGAGAGAATTATTGAAATGCGTGGCGAGGAAAAATTGATTGAAGAGCTTGGAGAGCTGGATCGTGGGATGCTGGCTGAGAAAGCTGGGGCAGTGCAAGTAATGAAATTTGGCCCTCGCTTTATACCAGAGCTGGATGTATTCGAGATCACGCTGGATCCACCTACGAAAGAAAAGCCTGACTATTGTCCGAAAATCAGAACCCTCCACGGTCTCCAAGATATCCATGTGCCGCACGAAAATACCGAGAAATTTCAAAGGTTGATGTGCAAACTTTACTCGGAACCACACATCCACTGCATATACGCAGAGAACAAGGCTCATGCTTTTGCATACAAGGATCGAGGACCGGAGATTATGGAGATGGTAGCAATGGTTCGTGGGGATTGTGAAAGCCTCAAGGCGAGTCAGTCTTCGTTGTCGATGTAGAAAGACTCAGTCGAGTTGCGTATTGGTCTTCCGTGGTCAACCTGTTCCTCTATCGCTGAGATAGGAAGATCGTTCAAAATGCGAAATCTCTCCAACAGAGTTTCTGTAGGTTCCATAAAAGATGGGTCCAACGCTGCAAACCTTTGAGGTGGAGAGGTGCTAAGGAGCTTTTTAAGAGAGATCAATGTATCGTTTGAACGCTTCATCCTTTCTTCGTACGTAGTCAGCTTGGCAATTGCAGTAGACATCCTTTCCATGACCTGCTTGTGTATCAGTGTGGATATCTTGGAGCATTATTCTAGGTTATCAAAATTGGAAAAAGACTGGCACGTTAATAACGGCACTTGTCTTCGGTAATCTCCACGAAGAGATCAAGGTCGACGAAAAGACACCCTTCTTTATCAGCGAAGTTCGAAAACGGTAGGTGGGCGTGCTATCAATCAGCCTGCGTTGCGAAGCTAATATTGTAGGCTCTTTGCCGCAGTGTATCTCAATGACAAATTCGGTGCGATCTATACGGGGCGACCCCCAAGGCTGACAAGGAAATTTTGCCACCTTCAAACTCCGCTAGACATCAGCGATGCACAATTGATGGCCGATGTGCAGGACCCGGAAAGAGTCGCCGTGGGTTTGGACGAAAATGGCTGGAACAGACGCGGTGCCATCCACCTCTCGACTTTTCAACGCCTATTTGTCTCCCTTGCGCTGATCACTGAAGACATTGTGGAGATCTCCATGGACATCGCAATGCCTCCGGACGAGATTGCCCGCCGCGCCGCCGAGATCACGGAGAGAGCCATCGAGCATTTCGAAAACCTCCCGGATTTCCTCAGACTGCATAAAGACCGTCCCTTTCAGGACCCCAAGCGCTCGCCCATCGAACTGCTCTTCCTCGCCTACATCGAAATGGATGCACACTACCACCAATACCTGTTGCAGCGGATCCTGATCAAAAGGCTAGGTGCAGACTCGGCAAAGCTGCTCGAGATTGCAAAGTCCATGTTCAAATTCGTGCTGCAGATGGTGAACAACAAGCACATCTTCCGCGACTTCCAACTCGGTTTCATGAGTCTGCTGAACCAGAACGGCGTAATCTCTGCGGCGGTGATCGCAGTGGAGTTGCTGCGTCAAGAGCAGAACCCTTGCGGCCTTATGGACCCTGCACATCGTCTCCCGCGGTCACAGACAATTCAGGACCTATCGGTGTTTGTGGCTTGCCTAGGTACGTTCTCCGCGTTGAACTCCCTGCCCGCAGCATCATCTCACCCCATATATGCTAATCATATGGGGCTTGTACAGAAACCATACCACCGAACAGCTCCGCTTATATCAGCTGCAAGCGCGGCCTGCGGTTCCTGAAAAAGATCCTCGACACCATCTTGAACCCCGTGCAAATCAACGAGTCGGAGCTGACCATGGACACCACATTGGGCGGCTTCGACTTGAACGATCCGCTGTGCTGGTTCGACACGATTGAGCTGGAGCAGGAGTCGTGGCCGATTTTCAATTGAAACCATGCTGTTGCTACACTTAATTCCTGCATGGACATGTTATCCCAGACTACTATTCCCCCTACGTACCAAAAAACCTCCTGTGCAGAAAATTCCCGCCGTTCAAGCACATTAAACCTCACCCTGTTAAGTTTATCACTCAAAATTCGGTAGCATAAATCTTTCGAAGGTGATTTCCTCGCCGCCTACTCTGTAACTAAAAATTACGGTGTCTTTGTCGCCCTGACAGTTATGGGTAAAGGGCCTAGGGTCATTGTCCTTTAGGATCCGAAGGGGGCCCCTGTGTCAGATAGTACTGTAATGTAGATTACAGTGCAGTGCAAGTACTAGGGTTAGAAGCGTGTACCGGCTCCCCACCCGGATCTACAGAGGATATAGTCAACCTTTAAGAATACACACAGAACAACAATAAAAGACAATACACATCATCAACCACATCAGTATTATCACGGTGAATTATCACAAACCACCTTAAATCTGACACCCTGCACCTGCGGTCTAACTATTTTTCCAAATCCCTTTCACCCCCTAAAGTCTATTTATTGTTTTGCTACTAGACTACTACTAACTAACTAATATTAAATTACGTTTAATAGTAATATTTTATTTTTTTAAAAGTAAAGTAAGCTACTAGTACTACTTACTAGCTTTTTTTACTTAAAGTTAAGCTAGTACGCTTTATAAGTTATACTTTTTTTTCCTTTTTACTATTACTATCTACCTAAGTAAACTATTTTTAGTAGCTTATTATATATATTAGTAAACTTTACTATTTTTTTATCTATAAAATATATTATATTACCCTATTTTTGTTTTATATTATAAGCTACTTTTGTCAGATATCACGGGGTAAGGATAACTGAAAAATAGTAGTTGTGTTCATTGATTGTCGTGTTCTGTCCTTGGTGTCTTTAGACCTGACGATTTTGCTATGTACCCCGGTGGGGAGCCGGTATACGCTTTTAGCCAACTATATCATGTGGACGTACTCTAGTAATATACCCTTACTAATAATACGGTAATCTGACACGAAGCTGTAGCCGAAGTATTCCTGAGGGGTTTCAGAATTGGACTTTCTGTGAAGTGAGCGTCTTCACAGCCTTAATTTTAAATATCTCTACAACTATATAAGCTATACAGTTAAAAGTTTATAATTAGCTAGTTTATATACTAATAAGTAAGTCTTTAAAATTTTATAATTTATTATTAACTATTCGTAGAGTTGCACGGTTACGCACGGACTTTTTTTGTTAGTAAAAAAAGTGACCGGTTCGGTGGTGTGACCGGTTCGGTGGTGTGACCGCTTCGGTGGTACTTGACGTTAGGCAAAGAGGTTAAACAGGCGCGATATTCTCCACAAATGGTTAGATGCCGCATTACCCACAGGTAGACTAGTGGCTGCATACCCCTCTTTCACCGCCCCCATCCTGATGTATAGGGCGGTGATCTTCTTGAAATTCGACTACTATAACTTATCCCTCGGTTCTCCTTTTATTTCAACTGCAAGAGCTATCATTGTAAGAAAGACGACAAGATGGAAGCAAGAGGAACAGATCCTACAACATTTACAAATCTACAAAGTGCACTCAACAGAGATGGAATATGCCAAGATTGTCGTAAGATTCGCTTTGAAACGTTTCTTGATGGAGGACGTCTGGTGTCACGTTCAAGGATTTTGGATTACCACAGCATTCCTTTGCCTCAGTTGAATGGGGATAGAGACTGCAAACTATGTCGATTTCTTTATGAAGTGAGAGAGCACCCATCGAAAATCATGGTATGCACCCCTTTGGAACTTCGTGACGTCGGGGACCTGTTTTGATCTTCAATCTTCGTTTTGTTTCCCGATCTGGGTTCGCTGACTTTGTATTGCGCACTTGGATGTAGGAAACTGAGCCTAGCTACAGGCTTCTCGTCTACCTCGCAGCCAAAAGAACGTTTGGCATGTCACCCAAAACGCAACCGTTCTCTATTTTTCGAGTTCTTCCCGTGAAGAAGGAGTTTGGCTCATTCGACGTGCATGATGCCAACGGCGTCATCATGGAGCATGATGAAACACGAGGTAGCGTCGGTGGCCGACAGATTCAACCACATATCAGTTCATCATTAGTCAGTCAATGGCTTCAACTTTGCGATAGCAATCATACGGCCTTGTGCAAGCAACGATTTGCACCCTCTGTACCGAACGGATTCCGTGTGATCGATTGCGTATCACGCGCCATTCTACGATGGGAAGACGTCAACCCTGAAAGTAAATATCTAACGCTTAGCTATGTGTGGGGCAATACAGCCAGCGACGTAGTACCTGACGACTATCTTGACTCCAGTGTCGTGCCACGCACCATCGAAGACACCATATATTTAACGATACAACTCGGATACCGATACCTCTGGATCGATCGATACTGTATTCCGCAGAAAGATCCTGAAAATAGAGAGATACAACTGCAAAGTATGGATCGTATCTACGAGCAATCTTCCATTACAGTGATCGCAGCGGCAGGGTTGGACCCACACTATGGGTTACCGGGGATTGGCTCCAATACAAGACCGCCTCAACCTTACGTCCACCTTGGAAAGAAGAGTTTGATATACACTCCATATGCGACAAAGGATATAGCAACATCGAAATGGAACGGTCGAGGCTGGACTTACCAAGAAGGCCTTCTCTCTCGCCGGCGACTCATTTTTACCGAACACCAAGTATACTTTCAGTGCAATGCCATGCATTGCGTCGAAAGCATGAATCTCCCGCTTGAGCAAATCCACGAAGAGTCAAAGCAACGCATGCTAGACACCTTCAGGATCGGAATGGTCTTCCCTCTTCGTGGTATTGGCGGGGTCCCGGAGGACATCGGAGATCGTATCAATGAATATCTCCGCAGATCCCTAACGAAACAAAAAGATATCCTAGACGCGTTCAAAGGAACTATAACTGCGTTCGAACGGAAATTTCCAAGGGATTTTAGTAGTTTATGTGGGGTGCCCATACTGTTCGAACAAAGACTGGGCGCATCCTACGCTCTGTTACTGGCACTCACATGGGATGGAATAAGAAACCGAAACGGACAGGTCTTGGCTATTCCACAGCGACGAGTGGGATTTCCGAGTTGGACATGGCTCGGATGGAAAGCTTCAAGTATCAGTCTTGCAACAACATTTACGAACGTCGGGCTCAATATCGAAACACCTTCGTCTATCAGTATGGAGTATGTCGACGGAGAGATCCTAGATTGGAACGCGGATCGACATCGTATACTTGCTCGCAACAGCATTGGATCCTTCCCCACGATTCTCCGTATGTATGGACTGGCTTTGGACGTAATAGTATCTAAATGTGGGATGATATTCGATGATATCGAAAGTTTCACTAGGCTACACGCCAACTCGTTCGATTCCGTGAACGCATCTATATTACAGACACTTTTCCAAATGGTTCGAAAGCCATACCCGAAACAAGGCAACGACGGCAAATTCGTGAGATTTACGCTTTTCCCTCTCTGCATGGTAAAGGGACAGGAATTGAGCACTTTGGTACTCTACCAACCAGAGGGTTCTGATGTATTCGAGCGTGTTGGAGTCATGCGTCTTTGGCCCCATGAAGGTATTACTCCGTGGTATTTAGAACTTCCTCGTGGTCCGGAAACTCCCCGCCTCCCTGATCATCTTCTCAATCTGGATACTGCGTTTGACCCGAGCTCTCCTCCAAACCACAAGTCTCCTCATGGCTTGGGGCGTTGGACACCGCGGCAAGTTCGCATTGGATGACTTTGGCGGACAAGTCTTGCTAGCCACCTACAGTCATAAGGTCCCAGTAAAGAAGGAGGAATCGCCGTTTATAAGTGATTTCATTGCTGTGTTGATACCGCTGGTAATACCATTACTACAGCGACGATTTTCACATATTTTAATATTTTAATAATATATATCATGTATGCTGAATGATGCTTCTCCAATCTTTCAGGTGGACAATGTTGAAATTATTGACCAGGCATGTTGAGATACGTGACGTAGCGGACGCGGGGCTTATTAAGCATTACTGTCTCACAACGAATTAGACATAGTGGTTCCAGTCGCTCATTTGACTCCTCGGACCATTGTTGTGAAGTACCTAGTTGTAGAATAAACTCAATTATGCCCATTCATAGCAACAAGGAATGCTTCACATTTTGAGATTTGTACGGAAAGGAGTTTGCAGGATTTATAAAAACATGCACTTAACCCAAAGCGTGCATGGTTTATCCAGCTCTTCATCCTCATCCAATGCGTATAAGAAAAATTACCGCCTCCCACGCCGATTTACCATCTCCCTCCTTCGGTCCAGAAAAGGAGTGAGGACCCACTTTCTAGGATTCCCCTTGTAGATACCGTCGCTCCTATTCCACTTATGTCTTACCCAGCCCGATCTATAATTCGACGGATGAAAAATGCGTGCGTTCTCCGACGGCTTCGACCACTGGTCTTTGCGCCCGCTCCAGTCGAAGGGCGATCTAAAATCGCCCATCTCCCGCTAGACGGACAACGAGACGACGCAACTCGCTTGGTTGTTCACCCAGGTAATTTTAATAGAGTAGTCCATCATACACTAAGGGCAGGATCGAAAGCACTTTTAGCAGAGAGTAAAGGAACTAGGAAAAGGGTTGCTCGTAGACATTTCGACTAGTTCGGGGAGCTGTACGGTGAATCGACAGGAATCAATACGTCTAAAGTAGAGATGGTTGCAGATCCTAGGTCCGGTCTTCTCAATGTGCATTCGAAATGCTCTTGCATCGCCCCTCTTTTGGGAACTGCTTATCCGCCTTTATTACAGTTAAGGACGGAGATGCAAGGCAGTTCAACAGAACCTCAACAAGAAACTTCGTGTCTTTGCGCTTTTGACAGTACACCACAACATTTACAGTCACCCTTGGAGAATGCTGTAAGTGATTCGGATGAGAGCGGGGGAGTGCTACTGGAAGTATGATGAAACAGCGTGCGACGAATACAGCATGGACGGATAAGAAGCAAGGCAGCTACCAGGACATCGTAAAAGAAAGCATACTTTGCTGTACAATCAAGGGCATCAACAAACGTATTTCGTTTGGGCACAGCTGAGGGTAGCTGAAATCCATTCTGAAGCATTTCGCTCAGCCTCTGAACTGCTTCTGTGCTTGCAAGTAAACTGATAAAGGC
>KZ805546.1:0-58653 GCA_003073855.1 Periconia macrospinosa
CTCCTTCTCCTTCTCCTTCTCCTTCTCCTTCTCCTTCTCCTTCTCCTTCTCCTTCTCCTTCTCCTTCTCCTTCTCCTTCTCCTTCTCCTTCTCCTCTCCATCACTCATTCACTCATCCCTCATTCACTCACCCACTCACTCAACCACCCACTCAATCCATACTTACCCCCCTCCCCCCCCCTAAAAATAAACAAACCAAAACAAATCACCCAGACAACAGCGGGGGAAAGAAAGAAAGAGACAAGAAAACCCCATTATTATTTGTGTGTTTGTTTGTCTACCTATACCATCTCCCTCACATCAACTTCAACATTACTCTCCCTCCTACTCACTCCCTCACTCACTAACTCACTCACTCGTCCCATACCATACCACCCTATACCCTACCCTACCCTACCACACCACACCATCCCACCCTATCCCACCTATCCTTATCCCCCCTCCCATCCAAAAACCCAAAAACCCACAATTACCACTCACGTCACTCACGTCACGTCACTCACGTCACGTCACCCACCCAGTCACATCTCTAACTCACGTATCTAACTCCAACTCCAAACATACATAATTCATCATCACGGGGCGTACGCAAACACCTGCAAAACCCCTCACTCCTCACTCCTCACTCCTCCTCCAAACAACGCCTGCAAACAACCTCCCCCCCCCCCCCCCCAAAAAAAAAGCCAAAAAAAAGACGATGTGTACATATACATGTACACATACCTATACCTATACATTGTACAACTTTAATTCACTTCACGGACAAAACGACATAACTACATAACTACATAACTACATGTTTAAGTTTGTATATACATATGTATATGTGCAATGTAAGTGTGAGAGTGAATAGTAAGAGAGAGTTTCTGGTGTAGAGAAGACGGAGGAGGAAGGGGCGGAGAAGGATGGATGGAAGGAGGAAGGGATGGAAGGGGAGGAAGGCATACGCATAGTACAGCACAGCACAAGTGGCAAGCGGCAAGCGGCAAGCACACAGATGTTGTATGTGTGTATATATATGTATGTGTGTGTAGCATGGCGGGTGGGACGCAGCGCAGCGCAGCGCAGCGCAGAGCAGAGCAGAAACCATGGTTATCTGCAAGGGGCAGGCAGGCAGTTCGGGAGAAGGTTTGGATTGCGGGATGTGGAGAATTGAAGACATGGAGAATACGGTGTTTGGTTAATCAAGATACGGTAGGTAGATATGTCGACATAGTTGTGTGTGGGTGGGTGTGTGTGTGTGGGTAGGTGGGTGTGGGGTCGAACGCTTTCTTCCCGAGATGAGAAGGGTCTCCTACCTTTGGACATATGTACGCGTAAAAAAGAAGTCCAAGTGAACTAACCATTGGACACAGTTGCATCTCTTGTGTCTACAGTAGGTAGTAGGTACTTTTTGGATGGACTGGTGCCCTCTCCTCTCTTCTCTTTGCAGTCAGTCGTCTAAACACCCATCGCTTACGGCTACGGCCACGGCCACGGCCACAGCCACAGCTCACGGCCCTCCCAAAGCCCATCCATCTCACCCAACCCAGCCCCGCGCGAGCGCGCGCGCTCAAACGAACGGTAGAAGAGAATCCAAAACGAGGGACCCCCAACAAAAAAGAAGGACCCTTCCCAATTCATCCCGCTCGGTCCGTCCGTCTTTGCTAGTTCTCGTCTGCGTCGTCTGCGTCCCGGACTCCCCTCACCTCACCTTACCTTACCTCTAGGCTCGCCACCCTATCCATCTGCGTACGGATTCCGAAGTCTAGATTGGGGACACGAGTCCGATTGTCCCGTTTCGAACGAAACGAACGGCGCGAAGACGGACAAGAGATTGACAATGGCAAAACAATAGTCAAGGTCGGGCCCCGACAGAGTGGTTCGGGGTGGCACACTCACACGGGGAGCACACGGACATACAGGCACGAAAACCGAACCCTGGACGGTGTTGATAGCTAACTCATGCCTGACTATTTGTCAAGAGGGTTCCCAATCTGGACCTTACTCCTTCCGAAAAGTCGTCACGGGGGGGTTTCTGGGATACGGTACATGTCTATGATTACGGATATCGACCTCTGTTGAGTCGACATGTTTGCCAATTGCTCTGCTGCCGTGAGTGGCCCGGGATTGGATACATAAGACTAAGTAAGTGCGGCTGGCCAGTGCGTTGGGGTTGCGCGCTTGGCCTCTGGACCTGACCTCTCTTTCGTTTTCGTTGTTCGTTTCGTTCCGTGTGGTGAGGGAATTCCGAACGAGGTAGGTAGGTGAAGAGGTGGGTTTATTGATTAATTATTTTCATCTTGGGTTGGGGCCTGACGGGAGGCAATGCGCTTCGTTGGAGAACCCGATCGCGAGCCCGCCCGTCGCACTTTCGCTTCGCTTCCATCTTGGTTCTGTCTGGATGCATCATGAAGGATGGATGGATGGATGGATTCATCGAGCGAGGTGAGGGGTTGGACAGAAGAAACGGGCAAGGCATGGTTGGACGTGTCATGAATCGGCCATCGACTTTCCTCTTCCTGCCACGAGGGTGGTCAGCAAGTATCATGTAGAGGCGGGCGGCAGCATCCCACATCGATCCGCATCCACACCCACATCGCGCGCCGGCTGCGCTGCACGTTTAATTTTTCGCCTTTGCATACCTACCGTGCGTACATACGCTGGCAGCATAGTGCGTACATGAATGATCTACTGGGGCCACTCTGGCGCGCACGCGAGCGGCCGCGGTAGCGTAGGTGCGACTTTCACCCGTCCGTGACCTATCTTGTTCTAGGGAGAAAATACTAACTTGACTATACCTAGCAGGAAACTGTAGAATAGCTTGCGCTGCAGATTTTTACCCATCACCGCATGGTTTATACACAGTACGGTAACCACTTGTTCGTACTCGCGGGCACAGGCGCATAGTGTGACGGGAGCGGGTCGCTCCAAGCTACAGCATTGGCATTGCAGTCATCATGGTCGTAGATAATAGGCTCAGGGAAGGGGCGCGTCATCCTTCCCGTGCCACCTCTGTGTGATGGATACGAAGCTTGTCTGTTGGACAGTGGCCCGTGATATGCGTGTAGCGTCAAAGGCGATTTCAAGAGACGGTTACGACGCCTCTGTCTGGCCACCCCTCGCAGCCATCTGCTGCCGGCAATGGCCATACCTGTGTACACACACGTACATGTGTAGATGGTCGGGTGGGAGCAGCCTGTAGGCTGTAGGTAATACCTACTTGAAGATGCTGTGCACGAGCCGTTTGCCCTGTCTCACCACGCGCCGAGAACGCGAGGGAGTGAGCCTGCGCGGCGGCTAACCTGGCCAATACCAGAGCAGGCCCCTACCGCACCGTTTGTGCCTCCGCCGAAGAACGGAGGAGGCCTGAGGCAACGAACCAGCCATCTCTTACAGATGGTGGTGAAGACGTATCTGGCGGCAGCGCTGGGGCACTCGGTCAGGCCGTATACTTTGGTAAACGTGGCCAGACAGGAAGGGCGATTGTGATGATTCAACGTGTGAAATTGCAAAACGCCTTCTTGCTTCGTGGACTGAGTAAACTGGGTGTGGCTGGTAAAAGCACCTTTTGCATTTGAGGCTGTTACCGTTCGCATGGGCAGGTGCATGAACGGACGGAGCGGCAGACAGGGCCTGGCATGGCAGGCTGGCACTGGCCGTGGCAGCGATGCACCCTCCAGGTCATGTGATGCTGGCACTTGCCCACCGTGGTGTACTTGTATTTCACGAGCAAGTAACAATAAGCGAGCAAGTTTTGTTCTTTTTGCAACGGTGGAATGACATGGAGACGACAGCAGACACAAGAGACGGATACGATGGACCACATGTGCAAGCAAGCAGGTGGGTCGGCAGATGATGGAAATGGAGACTGGTTGACGATGATGATGGGGGTGGATGACTTGAATGTCTCGCACGCACCCATCCACTCCACCCACCACCCGGTCCACCAGCGACACACGACGACCCGTCCTCGCCCCCCCTCACCGGAATGGCGGGACGAGATGGAGTCGTGTCTGATGATTGTGTGTGTGCGAGGAGTCGTAGAGGGTGAGGATATTGTTGTCGTTGTACGCCTGTAGGCTGTGGGGAGGCCAAGGCGCAGGGGTGAGGAGGGAGAGAAGCGTGACTGCTCAGGTCCTCAACGGGATTAGCGCATTGCCAGCACATCAGTCTTCACACCGCAACAAGCCTCGGCCAATCAGCGCCCGCGGCCGCCCGCATCCCAATCCAAACCCAGAGTCCACCCGGCGGCCGTGGTACATGCTAGGAAGCGTAGTGTAGCCATCAACTAGCAGCAGAGACTACAGTACGGCCGTTCCAAGTGGAGATTGCATCAGGATGAGACTAACAAGGAAACTCTCTATTTTCCTTCGCTGCCTCGCTCGTTCGCAGCAGCGCCGGGCGGAGAACAACACGCCTCTGTGAGTGGCCGGCTCCCTCCATCAAAAAACAAAGGTCCCAACACTCAGCCTGGCTGGCTGGCTGGCCGGCTGGCTGGTAATCGCTGCGCTTGCCGTGGGTGATTCGCCCTCGTCTTCGCCTTCGCTGTCACGGTCGCTTGCCTGGCCTCGTACTCTGTCGAGTCTCCACGTAGCACCGCCGACGCTGCTCGTTGCCTGCGTGCGTTGAGCTCCTTGCTCGCCAGCACTACTCCCGTGGCATGGGCGCACCACGAATGCACTCGTATCCCCCTAACCCGGGAGCCGCCATCTTATCGATGCCATACTGCGGTAGCTGTCCTGTACGGTATCACGGTACTACCGTAGGGGGCTGCATGGTAAAACGTAAAACATGTCCCTCCACGTAGTCGGATCGTGAAAAAACGTAGCCCGCGATTCCATGCAACCGCCTGCTTTGCCATCGACGACTCACTGACGGGGGGTTCCCTGCGCCGGCTGCTTTCTCGATGATCCATCCCGTTCGCTTTGGAGCGAGGCATCCTGGCTGGCCACTTGGCCACACACATTGCAGTATTATGCCATGTACACCACCTTCTTTTTCGCAGCAGGCACGACAGGGCAGGCGACGGGCATTTAGCCTGAGGTGGACATGGCTCGTTTTTTGGTTTGTCTTGTTCCCTTCCCACTGCCTCTTCTTTGCCCGAAAGACGAGGCCCGTTGTGAAAAAGGAAAGACGCGCGACACATTCCCGGCCATGATAGCGACGGCAATGTGCATCACGTTTCAGAGCGGGAACGTGGCTGACCCGGGCCAGGACGGTGAAAATCGTGATGTGTGCTGTGCGCTGTGTACCTACTGTAGCCTCCGCGAAGCGATACGATAGGACAGGATAGGATAGGATAAGATAGGCTTAGGTGAATGTCCATCTCCTCTCCCTACGGCATCTGCCTGCCTGTCTGCCATCTGGCCACCACGGCCTTGCCTGGTTGTTGATCTTGACTTGCAGCATTGGTGCAAATCATCGCGTCTGGCGGCCCACCAAACCAAACGCTGCTTAGAGCAGAAGTAGTGAAGTGCACATCGATTCTTCTGGCTTGCTTGCGGGCTTGATGGCTGACTGGCAAAACGTTTCGGACAGGGGTCATCTCCGATCGTTGGCTGGGATCATGATGGTTTCTCTCTCCAGATGTCTCCACACAATGCCGACCGGCCGACCGCGCTTAGGTAACGCACATGCCGGCTGCTCAACGAGAAAACGGGCCCTTACGCAGGCTCCGAAAGAATCAAACTGGATGCTGCAGTCGTAGAAGTAACTCGGTGCTGTCAATGGGGGCAGGCACTGTAAGTTGCATACAGTAGCAACCGCCAAACAGCATGGCAGAGGTTCTTTGGGGGCGCTTCCACGTCCAATTCAAAACGACGTCTTTGCCCAGGCGAGGAAAACGAGCGCCTGCCTGCTGACTTCAGGCGGAAACGGACGTCTCTACAATTTGCTCTCGAGTTGGGATTACCGCATCATCGCTGTTGGCGCTGGCGTTGAATTTCTCCGGAGCCGCTGAGTGGCCCGCGTGCATTCAGCCGTGGTTTCTCCCTATCGGGACCCCAGCCGACATCAGCGCCAACATGAGCGCCAGCAACCACAGCCTGACAGACGGATGCGTGGAATGCGCGATGCTAAAAGCAGCTGGAAAAGAAAGGAAGAGTAGACGCGCCCGCTAGACGTGTAAGGCGCAAGTTCAACCCACCCTGGCCAGCGGTCAAGTCCCAAGATAAGAAGGGCAATGATGGACGTCCTGTACCAATGTGCGATGGGGGAGGGGGGTGGCAAGGTGAGCAAGAATAGATTGGAGCGTTTAACGGGACGCCAAAAGAGACCATGTGTAATCGTATCGTTGCTTGGAAACGGATGGCATCGGATTTGCGTGCAGCGCAGTGTGCGGTGCAGTGGCCGTGACCGTGGGCGTGGCTTTTCTGGAGAGACGGCCGAGTGCTTAAAATGAAACAAGGATGACATGATGTGCCTAGTTGGGGTTACGGGTTGCAACGGGCTCGCATCTGATCTGATCTGCTCTGGTCTGGTCTGGTTTCTGCGGACGGAGTGTGGAGATGGTAGACTACTGTTTGGGATGATTCAAGGTTGGAGGTTGGGGGGACGAGTCGTCGTGGCCGCCGCCGCCGTCAGGTGGCTGGAGCCGAGCGACGGAGGGCTGCTGCTCGCTTGCGTGCATGGCATCAGCATAGCATAACATGGCATAGCTTCTGCATCGGCACGCCTTTTGTTTGGTAGAGCAGAGGATGGATGGACTCATGGAGGAGACGGCGACACAGTAAGCTCGGCGCCGGCGCATGCTATTGCAACTAACAGCATTGTCTCCCGGAGGCAAGTCATGTACTGTACCCAAATGGATAGATATCGATGGGCCATGATTAACGTAGGGAGCCGGGGGTTTGAGAGGGCCGCTCCATTGCCCATGTTTGGCCTGCTGCTCTATGAGTATGGGCCCAGCCATCAGTCAGTCAGTAACTACTCGCTAACCAAGTCAGTCAAGTCAGTCAGTCAGGTCAGTCAGTCGGTAACTAAGTCAGTGCATTCATCCCCATCAGCAATTCCACTCAACTCAATCCATCCGGCCAGTCAGGTTAGTCTAGGTCAGTCAGCAAGCAGCGTCGAGAGTTCGCAGTCGTGGTCGTTGGTTGCTTGTTGCTTGGCTTGGGGTGTCGTGTGGAGCGGAGCAGCCTGGGCCGTGCGTTGAGACTAGCGAGGAGAGTAGCGGGAGTAGCGGGAGGCGGCTAGCCCAGTGTGGCTTAGTGGCGAGAGAGGGGGCGGGTAAAGGCCGTCCGTGCCCCCGGCGCGCGAAAACGGGCTCGCTGCCTGTTTTTTTTTCTTTCTTTCTCTCTTCACTTCACGGGACTCACCTCTCGGTCCAAAATAGCCAGACAGGCCCGGCAGGCCCATTGATTATGATGGATGATGGACGATGATGATGATGATGCTGATAATGGCGTGGTGGGCCGGGCGACTTACTGCCAGGTGCCAGCATATGCCCATGCCCACACCACACCCATGCCCTGGCCATGCCCATGCCCTGCCATCATGCGCCTATCCCGTCATTCCCTTCCCTTCCTTCCATGCCATGTCAATGCCATCCATCCAACCCATCCCATCCCATCCAGTGGCATTCCCTTCACCCTTGATCCATCCACGAATCCATCCAGCCACGCCACGCCATGCCCCGTTCAGGCTCCCGTTCGTTGATTGATTCGCATCCTTTTGTGGGGGGTTTTATCTTTTTATTGATTCTCTCTTGGGTTCCTTCATTGCTGTTATTGCCCCATACGAAGCGAAGCCCGAGGGGTGACATTTGTCCTCTCCCTTCACTGTGATTGATTGTCTGGTCCGGAGAGCCCGTCTGCCGTGACCCGAGCAAATTGATTCAATCAAATTAAAAAAAAAAATGTGCCAGATCCGATTCCCGTCTTGTCTCCCGTCAAGTGCGTGCGTGTGTGCGTTGATGTATTATTGTAAAGTGAGGTTAGTTGTAGAGGTTAGGTTAGGTTAGGTGAGGTGAGGTGAGGTGGTGTGGGGGTGGAACCTGCCTTCCTGCCCGTCCGCCAGCCAGCCAGCCTGCCAGCCTGCCTTCCTGCTGGAGCCACGGACCGCGGTTACATGGTGCATTTCAACGTCTTTACATGCACGCATGTACATGTACATAATGATACATACGTACGTACAGTGAGACACCCAGATGGTGCGTACCTTTCTTCTCTCCGCATTCTCTGCCTTCCATAACTTAGTTACCATCGGTAGAGAGTAGCTGTAATCATCACTCTACACATGGATCCGGATATGGGAAATGCATGGATTTTCCACGGCAAACCCACCTACCCACCCCGTGAATCGCGGACCGCGACGCATCCGTGCCTCTGTTTCTACCATACACGTTTTGCAATGAGGGGGTTTCCACACATGGACTGTACAATAAAAGTACTGTAACAAGCGCCATGAGTTATTGTCGTGGTAGTTAGTTGTTATGGCTCACTAGTTAGTCAACTATAGTGCGTACATGCTAAGTACAGCAAGCAAGTATTATTCCCCGGGCGATTCGCAGGTCCCACCACCCTTGGATCGGTGTCTGGCCTTTGCAGCAGCAGCATCGCATCGCATCGCATCAGCGCGGCGGTTCTGCAAACTCGCGCCGTCCCGCGCACTCGCAGCGATACGCACAAGCAACAGGCTCAGCGGCCATGATGATATTAGTGCCCACTAGTTGGATAGTGGGTAATCATCATCACATTCACCACGGTTAGGTAGGACGGCACCGTCTGTCTAGCAATGCTACTTAGTTGGTAAAAGGGAGGGAGGGGGGGCTAGCACCGGTGCATGACATGACGAAGATGATGAATGTCTTGCCGTCTCATCTCCCCCATGGTCGACCCGAAGTCGGGCTTCTGCCCTCTGTTTGGACGCAGGAAAAAGTACCGTCGTGTACAGTACCTACCTTACGTGGGTGCGGAGAATGGAGAATGGAGAATCGAGGGACGACTAGCTGGCTAGCAGCGTCAACGAGAACAGCAATTCCACAGTCGCTCCAATGATTTCCCTACAGGCCACAGCACAGGCTACTTACAACGCACAACCCACGGCATCCCTACTCGGTACGCGGCGGTATCATATCATGCCCAACCCTTGTACCGACGGGCCTGGGCTGGCCTGGCACTGGCACTGAGGAGGTCTGGCGGCGGCGTTCGCGCGCACTGACACGACACGGGCAATCATGGACGGTGCTCATCATCTGTCGTTCGTTTGGAGGAGGTGTCTGGCATTGTGCCTTTTGTTCCCCTTGGCTGTTGTCGCCAGCAGCAGCGGCAGCAGCAGCAGCAGCAGCAAAGCAGGTACGGCAGAGTGGACTGTCGCGGCTACTGTAGCTACGTATAGCCGTATCATGTGTGCTCGCGGGCTAGTGGGCTAGCGGGTACTGCTGTAATAAGAATAAGCCCTCCCTCGGGCTGGCGTGCCCCCAAACGAAAAGCAAGCCATGGGCCGTGGCCTCCACCACGGGTCCACGGCCACACCACTCCTAGTAGCATACTTGGGTAGGGGTAAGGTAGAGTACACTACTACTTACCTATCTAACCCACGGACCACGGCCCACCACTGAACAGTGACCAGCATCGCCCGCCTCAGGCCTGCCCGCCTGTCTGTTAGACTTAGGGAGGGACCCCCTGTGCCGGGCGGACTGCAGGGCGGGCTGTGCGCCCCTCGCCTCTCGCGGTCAGCCTTCTCCTAGCCTGCCACCTGCGCTGGATGGCGGATGCTGTATGGTGGATGGTCCTGTCTTGTCTGCTCGAGGGCCTGCAGAGAATCCTGCACCCGCAGATGCAGCGCAGCGCAGCGCAGACTGCAGCATCAAAGACGAGAACGTCCCGCCGTCGTTGTTTCTCTTCTCCACACGGCCCTGCCCTGCCCTGCCCTGCCCTGCCTTGCCTTACCTTGCTCTACCCTGCACTGCAAGCAAACACGACCTACACTACCTGCAAACCAAACACCTCTTTTGCCCTTCTTCCTCAGACATCCATCTTCAATCCTCATTCTCTCCTTCCTTCTCCCCCTTCCACCCCGCCGCCCCCACCCGTCGACGCTGCCCTCCCGTCACGCCGGATGATCAGCAAACACAAGAGGGAATAGACTTGGAATCACAGAGACGAGACGACAAGCCTAGAGATTCCTCGCGCCCGCCCGCCAGCAGTCCGGACCAGAGCAGACAAGAAGAAGAAGAAGAAAAAGAAAAAGAGGAAGAAGGAGAGCAGTAGTCCTGCCTTCCACCAACAAGCCCCAAAGCTTCCCCCAAGCTCCCAGCCGCCGAATTTAGTCGCGTCCACTCGTTGTCATCTACAGTGCAGTGCAGTACAGTACAGTACAGTACCACTGCTTGCCCGCCCGTACCAGAGTGTAAGTCTCCCGTTAGCATCATCATCATCATTATCATTTCCATCTATCCAAGCTCGAGTGTGAGTGTATTTGCACCATCATGACTGTCTTTTCCGTTTGCTTGTACCTGTGTTTGCAGCAGGCGCCGGCAGGGTTTGGAGCCGTGGGTGGTTGGTGAGCCGACAGCAGATGGACCCAAGCAAAGCAGAGGCAGGCAGGAAGCAAAGCAAAGCAAAGCAAAGCATGGATGTGTGGATGGACGGTGGACGTGGATGAGAAAGGGCGTGTGCGTTTTGCTGCGCTGGTCTCGCCTCGCCTCGCCCCCAGGACCAGCGAATGCCCGCGCCCTCGCCTATCTTTTTTGGTTGACTGCGCGGCGCTAGCGGCCCTCATCCCAACCACCTCCGCCTCTAAACCTCCGCCTCCCCCGCCCGCCATTGCATTATTGCATTGCCTGCCATCCTGCCAACCCAACCTGCCAGCCTGCCAGCCCGCTGCATTCACTCATTCACCCACACTGGTGGCCGGCAACCGCACCGCACCGCACCGCACCGCATTGCACCGCACAGCACAGCACAGCACGCAAACTGCAAAAACCCCCCCTCGTGCAGTCTCTTATTCCCTTGTCCCTTGTCTAGTCTTGTCTTGTCTCTGACCTCCCCTCCCCCATTCCATCATCCATCCCATTTCCATTTCCTCCACTGCATCTCTATCCTTTTCCTCTTCTCCCACCTTACCATACCTTACCTTACCGCTACTCGCTACTACTACTACTACCACCACCACCACCACGCACATCCAGCCCTGTCAATGCCATTGCGGTTGGCTCGGTCTGCATGCTGCCTCCGTTGTTGATGTTGTGTTGCTGTTGCTGACCTCTCCTCCCGCCCGCTTATAGTAGTCTCTTGCTGCTCGACCAACCATCCTCGACCTCTGTACCCGCCAGCCAGAGCTCGGCCCACATCCACAGCTGTAGTAGTGTAGTACTAGCTAGCGAGACCACCACGACATAACGACCGCTAACGACCCACCATCACCACCACCACCATCATCACCAGCTCCACTCCCGCCCGCCGCCCGACGCCGCAATTGCTCTGCATTTTTTTTTGCCTTTGCTCGCCCGGCCCGTCAGAAAAAAAGCTTCAGCAGATGCCCCCGGATTTTGCATGCTGCTGCTGTAGTCGCCCACCAAAATAATTGTTTCCTTGTTCTTTGAAACGAAACCATCTCCCCCGCGTACTCAGCTCGCCTTCCCCGCCACTGCCGCCCGTCCAACTCGCTCTCCCGGCTTTACGACCGCGACGACCTAACGACGTGCTTTTTGTTCTTCTGTCAGCATTGTTTGCAGCGTTTCGTTCCATTTCGCGCCCCCGCGTGTATAGAGCATTCCGTTCGCTCTTTGCACCATTCACCAACACCTCGGTCAGTCATCTTTTACAACTTTCTTCAAATTTCCCGAATCAAAATGGTTACGTCGCGCCACTCCTTCCTCCCCTTCAGCAAGCCCCATTTTCCCTTTACAGAACCCCTGCATTGTGCTCTCATCCCGACGCGCACCGCGTTGGTTTTGTTTGCCCACGTGTTTGACCGCTTCTCGTTGGCTTGTACCTCCGGCCTCACTGTGAAAGAGAGCAAACAAAACTGACTCGCATTCTAGGCTATATCAACACTTCACTATCGTCGCTCCCGTCACCCGCGCGCATTCTGCAACACACTGTTGTAGACCATTGCCTGCTAGTTTCCGCCCATAATCTCGTGCTCAGTTATTCAAGTAACTGATCCGGGATTCCGTGGGAGCCTTTGCAAGCTATTCCAGCGCGTCCAATCGTCGCTGAAACAATACCGTAAAGCTGGCTTTGCCATCGATTTCGTCGGTTCACGCCCGAGGCCCAGTCGATACCTGGTACAACCCCAATTACGCGCCAAAGCCTTCCGTGTCCAGTGAACGACTGCCGACCCTTCCCCAGATACAGCCTCACGCGGCCGCATCGTCCACATCTTCGTCGCCTCGGGGCGGATCCTTCAGCTCCTCGTCAATTGATAACGGCAGCGCTGGTTCAAACACGTCCTACTCCGCCTCTGTGAACGGACAAGCCACGGGGTTCAAGACTCCGTCTCCCGAACAGGTTCCCCAGTCTCTGAGTCGTGACGGTCAGGCAGTGCATGTGAACTCCCAGCAAAGCTCTCCTCCATACGGTACTCAGCAAGGCTACGGCTACTCTTCTGAAGGCTATAACAACAGCATGAACCAGATGCAACCGTACCCTGACGTACATCAATCGCAAATGTCTGCTGCTACTGCCCACGCCCCAGCTACGGCTGCCCCTGGTGGCCTGTCCCACTACTCATATCCTCCCCAGTCGTCGATATTACCCCCCGGACCTCAATATGCCTCCGCTCCTACTGGCTACCCTCAGTACGGGAACGGTTACGGTGTTCCATCCCAATTACCTGTTTCATCCTCGATGAGCAATGCCATGGTACCTCAGTCTATCCAACTTCCTGGTAAGTTTTCTCATCTCTATGCGTGTATTAGGGGTCAATGCTAACAACACCAGCGATGAGCTCGGCTGCACCTCCATCTGGATTGGCAGGTACGCCAGGTTACCAGCCTCACACATTTGATCATACTGGGCAAGTAGCGCCGGCAGGAATGAAGCCTCGCGTAACAGCGACTTTGTGGGAAGACGAGGGCAGCCTTTGCTTTCAAGTGGAGGCCAAAGGTGTCTGTGTGGCGCGTCGTGAGGGTAAGAACTGCACTGATATCACGAGGTGCAAACGTCGGCTAATCAGCATGCAGACAATCACTTCATCAACGGCACAAAGCTTCTCAACGTTGCAGGTATGACCCGTGGACGTCGAGATGGTATCCTGAAGAGCGAGAAGACTAGACATGTTGTCAAAATCGGCCCCATGCACTTGAAGGGCGTGTGGATTCCGTTTGACCGTGCGCTAGAATTTGCCAACAAGGAGAAGATCACGGAGTCGCTATATCCGCTCTTCGTGCACGATATTGGAGCTCTTCTCTACCACCCCTCAAATCAGACGAGGTCAAGCGTAGGCGGCGCCGCCATGGCTGCAGTGGATCGCAATCGGAGACCTGACCCAATGCAGACGAACCGATATCTGACAGGAGGACCCAACACCTCGCAGGCTCCTTCACTCGTCCACCACCATTCGATGAGCAACCCGGTCGGAGCTGCCATGTCGCAACCACCGCATGCAATCCAACCGCACCCCTCGTCAGGCCGGCCTGGTATCGACCGTGCACACACATTTCCCACCCCTCCCACCAGTGCGTCGAGCATAATGGGCATGGGTAACCAGGGGAGCTCCTATGAATGGAGTGGCTCCAATGTGCAAAACGTCCCCGGAACTCAGCCCCTGTCCATAGACACTGGCTTGAGCAACACCAGGTCTGTCCCTACAACTCCCGCCAGCACACCGCCAGGTTCTGTACAGCAGGGCATGGGCTACCAAACAGCGCAAAGTTACGATAGCTCCCGACCCATGTATTCTGCACCGCCTTCTCAGCCCTCCCAGTACAACACCCAGTCGCAACAGATGATGGGTTACCCCAAGTCGGAAATGGCGCCACCTGCCCGGGCTGGAGACCACGGTGATGTCAAACCTACCGAAAATATGCTGTCTCAGCCCGAGGATCACCCGGTCAATCACGGCGCGGCTGGAGATGAGAATGATAATGACCATGAATACACTCACAGCAATGCTGCCTACAATGGCGCGCGTGCTCCCTATACCTATGGATCGAATCCTGCTCCCGGCCCCATGGCAGGTGAACATCCCCACCTCTCCCCAGAGATGACTGGCTCCCCTCACCAGAACGGTTCGGGGCGTGCCACCCCGCGTACGACCAATGCTAGCCAGACGCAGTGGACCTCTGGGTATCCCACTCCTCAACGCCAAGGCCCTTCCAGCAACCTATACAGTGTCATGAGTGACAATCGTGCCACTAACGGCAACGGACCTTCAGATGGTTACCAACCTCCTGGGGCTGTGCCACAATACCCAAGTCAGGCCTACGCCACCCCCAACGGTGTTCCCACACCCGGAAAGCGTGGACGCGAGGACGACGAACAAGATCCCTATGGACGCCCTGGAAGTGTGCAAGGCGACGATATTGATGGCCTGAAGAGACGCAAGACCATGGACGGTGGAACGGTTCCTCCTTACGCCCAAGATCCGAACGGCGGACTTCAGCGCTCGCGTACTACGATGACGCAGCGCCGAAGATAGGCAATTTTATCGGTCAACTGTTCTCGGGTGGTGTCAGTCTTCCTCTGCACATCTGCAATTGGTCATCAGTGTTCCCCACGGTACCATCAACAATCATCCATTTCGTAACGAGTCCTTTTCTTACGATGGTTGCTTGAACCTGTTCTATCTACGATCACGACCCGACTTCATCCAGCGCGGATATTTTCCTTGTGTCTTTTTTCCTTGTCTCTGCATTTCCTCTGTTGCACTCTCCTCGAAGTTTTCCACATCGAGGCTTTGACGATCTTAACGACCATTTCTCTCAACTAGAAACCGTGTGTTTCGAGCCTCCACGCCTTGGATCCTCTCCTTTTCTTACGATATACGACTCCCTGCATGCATGCGGCATGGGCATTTGCAAGAAATGTTGCTGTGGGCGCTGTTGCTTAATGTTGCAGGTGACGATTCTGTACTTTCTAAACAACCTGATTTCTTTATGACGGCCTAAACCTGGAACTCGACGATGCGCGGTCGCCTGCCACTACCTACTCTCACGAAAAAAGACACGTATTAAAAGCCACATTTCGGAACGCAAGACGGACATTGCGAACATATATAGTATGACCCTTATACACACGGACTCAACACAAACATACAGTGGCAGCGCGACCCGCATCGACGACTTTGACGATGAATGATACATGGTGGGGCGTTTGAGAAGAACCTTTGCGCCGGAGTGGCCCAAAATCTTGTTGCCTGATTCACCATCATGACTTGCATCGGCGCCTTGGCAAGTGTCATCTCTACTCGACCTGAGAACGTTTGACGAAAAAGGATCAGATGATTCGAAGTGGTGAGATGAGCCTGGCGGTTAGAATGATTCTTTTTTAGGTGGGATGCATGCTAAGTGGTGTTGGAGCTCGCATCAAAACTTTTTGTTATCCTTATTTTTTCTATTTTTTATTCTCTAGCTGGCGGGATCTGGACGGGGGAGGAGGCCCAGAGGTAGTTTGGCGACCCGGCGGTCCAGCCCGGTTAAGCGGTATCTTATTTGACGATTGATGGGGAATTGTGTGTCTATTCTTGAGGTGAAATAGGGCGCGGGGAATGGCTTGGAAATGATAATGAGGAAATTCAAAAAGCAGTGGTTTTTTCTACTACACCTGATGGCTTTTCGCTTTCGCCAGTGAGCGTGTGTGTGATGTGTGCATGGCATGAGTGATTGATCCACTTGGGAGAGAAAATCGTATTCGAAAAAGAGTGCTGCTGCCTAAGGCTGACGCGTCGTCTACGATGCTAATAGTTATACATAACTTGGGCAGGTACACATGGTAGGACTCTGGGTGGTCAGTGTGGTTTCATGGCCGCGTACATGTAATTCGTTTCTCCTAGGCTTCCACATTTCGGATGGAGGATTGTTTATGGTTTCTTTTTCCCATTGTGTGGATAGATGGTTGCCTGGGGTATTGTGCGACGAATTGTACTCATCATCAGTGTGATTTTCAAGAGGAGGACAAGGAAAGATGATGTCTGGGGTGGCCTGGATAGGTGGTGCAGTGGAAAGGGTGATGACTAAGGTCTGTGTTCTTCCCTGTTCTGTATACGAATTGCGACCCTCGAAGGCGCCCAAAAGCCTTGGCGTTTGCGCCCCACGTCATCGGGGTACTGTAAGACAACAACTGTGAAAGCCAAACGCGCAAACAACGAGGCTGAGCCAGGCATACACGGGCTATTTTCACTCCAGTACATCAGCCTCGAACTCCCTTCTCCTGTCCTCTCCTCTCACGTTACCGTCTCTATTCTTCGGCCATGAACGTTATCAAACTACAGAGGTAAGTTCCTGGCGCTTCCGTGCCCCTCGCTGGGTTTCCACGGCACAGACCGTACATGTATGGGCGTAAATTAACACAACACCACCAGAAAATACCCCCAATTCGACCAAGGCGAGATCTTTGGTCTACAGGATGCCTTTCGCAAGCTTGATGTAGACGACAAGGGCTACCTCGACGAGGCCACGGTCATCAAGTCGACCCAACAGTCGGAGCACCAACCCTACGACGTCGTGCGCCAGGCCCTGAAGGAAGTCGAGCTCGACAGCTCGCGGAGAGTGGAACTCGATGATTATGTGGATGTGCGTATTCCCAGACATGAAGAACATCCATTCAACTCATTTTGCATCGTTCCGCGACTGACATGACACCCACGCCGCAGCTCATCGCCAAACTCCGCCAGTCTTCGCCCGCCCAGCAGCGCATGCACACCGGCCCCGTCCGCGCCAGAGCTGGCACCGGTCCAGGAGCCGCACCCCCCGCTCCCGGCCATGCCCACAAGACGAGTACCGGCGGTGGTCGCATTCAGGTCCAGGGCTCTTCTGCCAACGTGACGCATACCATCAACGAGGACGAGCGCACTGAATTTACCCGCCATATCAATGCTGTACTTGCTGGCGACCCTGACATTGGCGACCGCCTACCTTTCCCAACCGATACCTTTGAAATGTTCGACGAGTGCAAGGACGGCCTGGTACTGTGCAAGTTGATCAACGACAGCGTACCGGATACTATCGACGAGCGTGTGCTGAACAAGGTTGGAAAGAAGATCAAGTCGCTCAATGCCTTCCACATGTCGGAGAACAACAACATTGTTATTGAATCTGCCAAGGGTATCGGATGCTCCGTGGTCAACATTGGTAGTGGAGACATCATCGAGGTCCGAGAGCATCTTATTCTGGGCTTGATTTGGCAAATCATTAGGCGCGGTCTTCTCGGGAAGATTGACATAAAACTCCACCCCGAACTGTACAGGCTTTTGGAGGATGACGAGACTTTGGAGCAATTCTTGCGACTACCCCCGGAGCAAATTCTTCTCAGATGGTTCAACTATCACCTGAAGAATGCCAAGTGGAACCGAAAGTGAGTGCCAACCCTTTTATCTTTATTTTGTTTTGTCGAATTGTGCTGACATGATGGAAGGGTCACCAATTTCTCCACCGACGTCAAGGACGGCGAGAACTACACAGTCCTCCTAAACCAGCTTGCGCCTGACCAGTGCTCACGTGCACCACTCCAAACCCGCGATCTTCACCAGCGCGCTGAGCAAGTCCTCCAGAACGCTGACACTCTCGGATGCCGCAAATTTTTGACACCAACCTCTCTCGTGGCGGGGAATCCCAAGCTCAATCTTGCCTTCGTTGCCAATTTGTTCAACACCCACCCAGGTCTCGATCCCATCACGGAAGAAGAGAAGGCAGATATCGAGGACTTTGACGCAGAAGGCGAACGTGAAGCCCGTGTCTTCACTCTTTGGCTCAATTCCTTGGACGTGCAACCCGTTGTACAATCATTCTTCGAGGATCTGAAAGACGGAACCGTTCTTTTGCAAGCCTACGACAAGGTCATTCCGGGTAGCGTGAACTGGCGCCACGTGAACAAGCCTCGAGAAGGGCAAGAATTGATGCGCTTCAAAGCGCTTGAGAACACAAACTATGCCGTCGAACTCGGCAAACACAACGCTTTCTCTCTCCCCGGTATCCAGGGTGCCGACATCACCGACGGGCAGCGAACTCTCACTCTCGGTCTCGTCTGGCAGCTGATGCGCAGGGACATTGTGAGCACGCTCAACGGCCTCGCACAACGGCTCGGCAAGCGCGAAATCTCGGATCCCGACATGATCCGGTGGGCCAACGACATGGCCAAGCGCGGCGCAGGCAAGGGCACGCAGATCCGCTCGTTCAAGGACTCCGCCCTCTCCAACGCCGTGTTCCTGCTCGACGTGCTCTCGGGCATGAAGAGCTCCTACGTCGACTACGACCTCGTGGCGCCCGGCCGCAACGACGACGAGTGCTACCAGAACGCCAAGCTCGCCATCTCCATTGCCAGGAAAATGGGCGCCACCATCTGGCTCGTCCCCGAAGACATTGTCGCCGTCCAATCGCGGCTCATTACCACCTTTATCGGCAGCTTGATGGCCACGCATGAGCGTCTTGGTGGCAACTAAAAAGCTTCGCCCGTGGGTACCGTACGTGTAACGTCGTCAAAGTCGTGACTCTGGAAACGGAAAATGGGAGCTACCACGAAGTCATGTCAAAGCGAGGCTTGTGTCTTTCTTTTCTTCTTCTTTTTTGTTCAAATTCTTCATTTTTTTTTTAGGTAAACGGGGGAAAAAAAGCGTGTGTGTGATGGGGGTGGGGGGGTGAGGGTGTGCGTTCGTAACGTTGGTAGTAGATACAGGATCCAAATGAATTTGAATTAATTTAAAAAAAAAAAAAAGTACGGAAAGGTTCTTTGTTTTTCGTGTTCCTTCAATTACATTTCCCCCCCTTTTTTCCACATCTATTTTTGAGGGGGGGGGGCAAGGGTGAAACGACCAAAAAAAAAACTGCTTAAATAAAAAAAGCGTTTTTCATAACAATTATCTTGATTAATCAATTAATCTTTTTTTCTTTTTAACTTTAAATACATATGTAGGTAAAGTAAGTAAAGTAAAGTAAATAAGTAAATAAGTAAAAGTTAGATAAGTAAAGTAAACAAACAAACGAGCGACGAACGAAACGAAACGAACGAATTGATAGACGACGGTAAAGGGATAGAAGGGGGGGGGGTTTGGGGATTTTATTTTTTTGGAATTTTGGAACGTTAGGGGAGTTTTGTGGGATGAGAATGGAGATGTTGGTATGGGGGAAAGAAAGAGAGGGAGGGGGATGTTGGTACAGGGTGGATGTTAGTATAGTTGGGAGCAAACAGAGGCAGAAAGACGGAAAAGACTAGATATCCATCCATCCACCCAAGTTCAAAATAATCACTTTCTTTTCTTCCTTTTCTTCTTCTTTCGTTTATCATTCTTATCATATCTTCATTCCTCCAAATTTTTATACATATACATATTTCGAATTTTTCGTTATGATAAATACCGTCTCTCCTCTTTGCTTTCTTTCTCTCTTTCTAACTCTTCCTTCTAAACACTTAACACTTCAAACTACATAGTTAAAACGACGACGAGGATGTCGTTCGTTCGTTCGTCGCTTTTAATACATACATACATACACACACACACACACTCTCTCTCTCTCTCTCTCTCTCTTCATTTCACAGAAACGACACCAAAACCCCACCCAGCATCATATCATGTATAGATATTATAAAATGAATTTATTGATTAACGTCGAAATCGTAACGTAACATTAACGTTAACGACGTTTTTTTTTTTTTGGGGTGGCTTTGGTTTTAATAATTCGAGCCTTGTCTATCATCTGTTTATAGGGGAGGGGGGGTTTTTTGTGGTTAGTTTTTTTGTTCTTGTTTTTGGTTTTGGTTTTGGTGGTGGTGGGGATACTTGGGTGGGTGTATGTATAAAGTATTACGAGAGAAAAAAAAAGAATGAGGAACGAGGGTTTATACATAACACCCGCGCGGTGGACGGGGGAATATAAAACCCAAAAAAAAAAACCGAAGATGTGAACAAAAAAAAACACACACCCCCCTCAACAAACATCCATAACCAAATACCCCCCCCCCCCTCACATGATACGAAAAACATCAAAGAACGAGAAGGAAGGAAGAAAGCGTGGGGGAGAGGGGGGAAAGGAAGGAAAGAAAAATAAAACAAACTCACAATTCGCACCCATAGCCTTCCTCAACTTCATGGTGACGGCGTCGGCGTCGAGTTCCTTCTTGTCCGAGGTTTGGATCTCGACGGCGTACGTGCGGATCACTTGCTTGACTTGCCCGCTTTGGAAACTCATCTTGGCTTTGCGCATGATTTTGGTTTGGGGGCCTGTTTTTTGTTGTGGTGGGTTGGTTGGTTAGTGAATGAATGGCGAGGGATGTGGGATGGGAAAAAGGGGGTAAGAAGGGGAGCGAAGGGAGGAAGAATGAGGGAAGAAGGGAAAGTTTGTGAGGAAGGATGTGCAGAAGTGGGATGATGATGAGGTTCTAAGAAGGGTAAGGTTAAGAGTTTTTTGAGAATCTGGGCAAGATTTTCTCAAGTAGCATACATGGTTGGTGTTTGATAGATATGTACGCTTTCCAAACCCCAAACCCCGACTCCGAACAAAACAATACCCAAACCGCAAGTAAATAAAAAGAAAGGAGGAAAGAAAACAAACAAACTCACCAGCCCAAACCACAAACACAAACTTTGTCCGTTCCGAGTACTCATCATTGCCCAGCTTCATCCGCACATATGCGTACGCTGCCTCATCGTCCGCCAGCTCCTCGCACACCTCGCTGATCTCGCCCTCGCCCGTCTTCGCCAGCGCCAGCGAGTCGGACGTTGCGGACGCGTACTTGAGGATCATCCATGTTAGCGGCGACTTGTCGGATCGCACGTCCTCGTACGCTTTGGCGATCTCCGGGTCCGAGAGGAGGTCACCTGGCGGGGGCATTTTTTTTCTGGGGAGGGGAGTTAAGGGGGGGAAAGAGGGAGGGAAGAGATGGGATGGGGCCGATGTGGAAAGGGGTATGGATGGGGGAAGAGGTAGAGGGATTGAAGGAAAAGGGGGGTGGTAGTGATTGTGTGGATTGGGGATTTGTGGAGCGGTGAAGGTCGTTCGCACGGGGATGGGGAAAGGGATGCGCAGGTGTTGTGGGTGGGTGGTTTGGTGGGGGCGCTGCGCGACGAGGGGGTCACTTGGACGTTTTGGGGTTAGGGAGGGGCGAAGAACCTGTGCGTGGCTTGGAAACCTGTGGCGGTGTCTGGAAAGGTGCCTTTTGCACGAGGAGTTCCGGATTGGTGAGGCAGCATGTGTAGTGGTGATGTTACAGAATGCATCATTTTAAGTTCTACTTTGGTGGTGGTGGAACGGTAACGGGCATGGACAAACTCTTTTTTGCCGCTGGCCGGCGTGCCTCTCCAACTTCAATACTCTATCTCAAAATCAAATGGATTCTAGTCTTTCTTCAGCGTCAACTTCTGTAGAGAGCGGTCTCTCGTATCGGGTATCTCATCTCCCACACTCTGACTCAGCTCTTCACCGAAGCCGGATTCAGAAAGTGAAAGAACGACTAGCAATTCTCGACATCTTTATCATGCGATCCTGCCTCCTTCCTGTAACGCCTCGTGGTCGCGGAATCATTGGCCTACGGCCTTTCTTCTAGTATTGGGATCGTACAATATAGGGTATGAGGAAGAATACTGTAAATGATACAGAAAGAACGTAGCGAAGTAGGAATCATGTCGTGTCCATGTTCCTCGAGTACCGGATGCCTCGTTGAACAGGAAATGGTCATCGCGGGTGGCTCTATTCGAAGGTCTATCATGATTGACACCGCTCAAAAATGTCCAGGTTATGAGAAGCGCGTCGAAAGAATGATCATCTTACATCAACTAGGTGTTCTTCAAAGTGATGATTTCTTGTCAATCCAGGGAAACACATGTTGCAAGCCTCCACCTAAGTTCGTCTTGGATCCGTCCGAGACTGATTTGGGAGCGCTGTCTTTCGATGTGTGCAAAGGCCCGACCGAAGGAGTCTTTGGGTTCTCATCCAGCTGAATTCGTGCAAACTTGTTGTCGATATGGTTCGCCAGCCATTCGTGTTGCTCTTTGTGCAGTTTCAAGCTTTTCTCTACTTCTTGCGTCAACTTATCAACCTCATCGGCTAGCCTCTCATCCCTAGTCTTCTTCGGCTCTTCAACCTTCTCTTTCTTGATTTGCGGTTTTCCAGCAGCTGTCATTGCCCACAAGCTTTCCAGTTCCTCCAACCAGCCACACGCCTCCGCCAGCTTTCTGACACCAGTGTCGCAATCTTCCAGAAGCAGGACGTCATCTGCCCGAGAACCCAAAAGCCCCACCTGCTCTGAGTTTATGAGAAGTCTTGGGGTTCGGTCGCGGCAAGCTTGTGGAAGTGATGCAAAAGGCTGCACTGTCAAACTAGTCCCCATCACTATGCATAAGTCGGCATCTTCAGGGAGGAACCGATTTCGGAAGAACGAATTGGGCAACTGCTCGCCGAAGAAGACAATCTCGGGCTTGACAAGACCGTTGCACTCAGTCTTCTGACATGTAGGTACGGACTTTTCCTTGATTGCCTTTTGCATCAGGTCATCTGGATATGAGGCTTTGCAATCGATGCAGCACTGTCGGGCAAAACTTCCATGCGCTTCAATTATCATGTCATCGGGTACCCCTGCCTCTCGCTCCAAACAATCAATGTTCTGGGTGAAGAGTTTCAGTAGCAACCCTTTCTGGTAGAGAAGAGTGATGAACGAATGTGTGATTGTTGGCCGATAACTACCAGGATAGAGTTCCTGGGCGAGGGTGTAGAAGGGAAGCGGGTTTTTGCGAAAGTAATTTATGTCGAAGACGGCCTCGGCGTAAGGTAGATCGAGACGTTGAAGATTGGCATACAGGCCAGTATCTGGGGATCGGAAATCGGGGATGCCAGCAGAAGTGCTGATACCAGCGCCAGTCTGTACACACACCTCAGTAAAACTGTCCAAAAATGGTGACGTGAGAACCTACCATGACCACAATGCGCTTTGCGCGCCCATCTTTAATATATTTTGCGATCGCCTCAAGTGAGCGGCTTTCCAGCGTTTCCGGTGGAGTATTCTCATCCACCATGCGCGACTCTTCCTGGCCCATCTTTCTGTTTTTGCCTCTGCCTCGACCTTTCTCTTTACTGCTTTTGTCGCCTTTCCGACCCTTCTCCGATTTGCGCCACGGCTTGCTCTCCTCGACCTGTTGGCGGTGGGCTTTGTGTTTGCGGCCTATTTTGAAGATGGGCGCCTTTAGAACGGGACGGTAGAGGTATGAAATACAGGGTATGACGTGGCAGGATGTGCGGTTGTGCGTATGTTAGGATTAGGGTTGACCAAGATTTTGTTAAGTGTGCTACTCAACCCCGCCGTAGAAGGCAGCAACGATAAATTGTGAGCTTTGACCACAAGTTTGCGTCACGCCAAGCCAACACCAAATACTGAAAAGTGTTAAAGTTTGCAAAATACAGAGGGATGACGAAGCATGATGTGACGATTCAGTTCGTGCCCCATAAAACTTCCAAAGAGAAGAGTTTTAAGGGTGTATTTTCTGCGCATATACAACGTCAACTGGTAGCGACATCAATTGATATTGGTGCTTTTCAACAACCAGGGCACTACCCCTTCGAGGAAAGAGGTCGCAATCTTATGTTAAAAATACTCTTTAAGGTACCCCTTCTGTGGGTAGTGCCTATGAATATAATGGAGCTAGTGGTAATAGCAAACTTAAAGTTATGAATAGACTCATTCTACCCACTCCTGTATTCCATCAACCAAAAACAGTGGAATGAGGGGCAATCTACTTTTTGCTAGGAGGGATGGTCCTATGATTCCTGAAAACCAAATATTTTTCAAGAGGTTGGTTGAATCAGGTATAGCTTACTAGGTATGAGGTACAAGGGAAGAACATCTGTCTCCAGGTGTGGAGCAGGAGGAATTTCATTTTAAAAAAAAAAAAAAAAAAAAAAAAAAAAAAACCCTTATCATCCTGAGAGAAGAAAGAGGGGGAATAGTAGAAAACACGACGTACAGAAGGGTGACACAGCGGGATGTAGCATATCGAGAGGACAGGATTTAGTAAACGGGGTGAGTCTGTCTAATTGACTGAAACCTGTATTCTCCTTGATATGCTACATCCCTATCCGTCACCCCTGGCCATACCTATTACGTTATATATGCTCAGAAAACAGGCTCTTAACTGAATCACTTTTAGTACACTAGCGGCTTGAATTGCTGCATCTCGAGATGTAGCCCCGCTGTACCTACATTGATAGGAAGGTTAACAAACAACAAGAATGTAACGTTGCTATTGGCATGGAAATTACCCGGTTTGCCTTTAGAGCTAATAAGGAAGTCTCTCTGAGAGCCTTGGTAATGACTTAAATACACTGGAAGTACTGGTGGCCACCGCGCACCCGGACTCGTTGGGATGCAAAATCCAGCCGATTCACTGATTCGGAGTGTTTTTCTTGGATAAACAGTGAAAAAAAATTCTAGATATGTAATTTCATGACGGTTATTCTTCATACAGAGTTTATCGGTGGGTTATGTAGAGAAGCAACAAGGAAGATAGAAAATCTCCAAAATTGCGGAAGAAAACGAGGATTTGGAGGAGCTGTTGATTTGGATGACCGTGGAACTTCGCCCATAACGATAACGCTACAAACTAAGTTCTAAATAGACAAGATATTGGGCTAAGATTAAGAAGCTAGAGTTTACGATAGGGATTTAGGATTTCTTCCGTGGCGTGATCCCCATGGGCAAAATTCTACTACGGGTGAATCCGGATCAAAAACAGTCAATCTTTATCTAATCAGGATTGAAATCTCTCAGACTTTATCTGATCCGTATTAAATTCCGAAGTGCGGCTCAAAAACTAGGAATCATGCTTGTAAATGGTGTATAAAATTATATGTCGGCATTGCTGTCGGCAGAATAACTCGGCCGCAGTTCAACGGTCGGACATAGGAATTTTCTCCGAAGCCGAAAACACCACATCAATTGATCACATAGTGCTGAATTAAAGCAAAAAGGAGTACCCAAGCTTCAAATTTTCAGAAACTTTTGCAAAAAAAATTATTTAAATAGAACATCTCTTGCTGTGTATACGCTGGTCATTTTCACAATCTCACTGTTTCGAACAAACCCTCGAACTATACCACACTGACTATTTATGCCTCTCAATATCCTTATAGTAGGTGCCGGGATTGCTGGTCCTGCTTTTGCATCTCTGCTCCAGCGTTCTTCCGTCACCAGCGCTCACCATGTCACCATCATAGAACGCAGCCCTGTCCTTCGAGCATCCGGTCAGCAGATCGACTTCAAAGCACAATGCATTCCAATACTCGAGAAAATGAACCTTCTAAAGGCCATGCGGGAAAAGACTGTAGCCGAAACCGGACTCGAAGTTGTGGACGGGAACGATAAGGTGGTAGCCAAGTTCGGAATCAACCCAGCAGACAGGAATGGGTTTGCGCTGACCAGCGAGTACGAAATCATGAGGGGAGATATGGTTCGGGTATTTTACGAAGACAGTCTTGCGCAAAGGGCAAAAGTGGAACACGAAGAGAAGCAATCGGCCAAGGGGTCCTTGACGTACGAATTCAACAAAAGCATCGAGGCTTTGCACCACTCCGCAAACTCCGCCGAGGTCACCTTTTCGGATGGCCAAAAAAAGGAATATGACCTCGTTATCGGCGCTGATGGGGCAAGTTCCCGTACGCGCCGTCTGGCCTTTGGTCGAGACATTGGCAACGCCGCGTTTAAGTCATTGGGCATCCATACTTGTTATTTCGACATGCCGCGCATCCCAAGTGAAGGCGGTATGGCCCGCATACGTTTCGTACCTGCATCCTTTTTCGTCACACGAACTAGTGGACGTCCCGTCACTGGCGCACTCGTTTTTACCAAGAAGGATGCTGAGGTATTGCGTGCGTCCTACGGTAAACCTATCGAGGAGCAGAAGAAAACTTGGATGGGAATCATGGAAATCAACGATTGGCAAAAGGAGCGCTTTGTGGAAGGGCTCAAGAACAGTGTTGATTTTTATGCGCATGAGCAGGGTCAGGTTAAGATAGATGAATTGTACAAAGGACGTGTTGCCCTTCTAGGGGACTCTGGATATTGTCCGGCCCCTTTTACTGGGTATGTATTCTCACCTGGATTCGAATCGAGCAATGTTCTGCCCCGCGAAATCCGCAAACTCTAAATCTCATCTGTAAGTTGAAATGTAATAGACTCCGCCTTACTAACCTTTCTTCCCTCCAGGCTCGGGACAACATGTTCACTCATCGGCTGTTACATTCTCGCGGGCGAACTCGCGCGCCACGGCGACGACGTCGACACAGCACTGAAAAACTACCAGAAGTTGGTGAAGCCGCCTATCGAGGAGTTGCAGCACCTACCTTACCTTCCTTTCCCTTCGTCCCGGGTGGGCATGTGGGTTGTGACCAACATCGCTAAGTGGATCTATAAGCTCGGGATTGACAAGATGCTACCTGCGAAGGATACTGAAGGGGGAACCAAGTGGGCGCTGCCGGAGTATCCTGAGTTGAAGTGGCACAAGGAATGAACCCAAGTTCGTATGAAGGGGTAATGTCTTTCGCAGTGGTGTCATGTATCAATATGTACGATAGAGATGTATCAACTCGCTACTCGATCGAATTTTTTGATTAGCCTTTAAATTCCCCATGAAAAATCTAGGACTTTTCAATCTTCTTTTCGATCACAGCCTATGCTGCTCGACATTAGAATAGAGTTAAAGCATTTCAACAAAAGTGGTAAGAGTAAGATCTCGCTACTTATCTTAGATAAGCATGGTGACTTACCGGCATATTCAGGCATCCCGCATCGTATCGCACTCCCTAAACCTCTTGGTTTTGTAGCGAGGATTAGGTAGGCAAGAATGTTAAATGGAGCACCGTCGAAACTCACCCATGACGAATACGCTAAAATCTGACATCTGACTGCGTGTAATAATGCGCTAACGTCTTAAAGCCTCATGAGGCTGCCATGGTACATTTCTATCCACAACCAGCACCCCTCGTGGTCGTATTCGTTTATGGGCGAGTTTCTACGATAAGACACGCGAGAATTTGCGTGTGATCCGTGTACTAAGGGTTACTTAAAATCGGAATTTACGGGCAGAGAAATTGGAGTTTGTAGTTTGTGGGTTGCTATCAATGATGTTACCCAACTTCCCGCTCCCTGTTCGTTGACTCGGGTTGGATTCTACCCACTGTAGGCGTCCGGGAAAGGAAAATAGACGAATAGTTGGAATGGCACTGCCAACGTCTAAGATAGCTAATGATAAATAGAAAGGTTGTCCTCCCTTTTGGCGGGGCAACGGCTTGAGGTAGGCTGTGCTTGGTATCGTCCGTCCAAAGCCACGCGACGATCCCTACTATTAAGGACATAATTCTCGCGCACAACATCTTGAGGAGTGGATTCCTAAAAATAAGACTTTGTAAATCGACGGGAACTTTTAAAGCATACATACGTGTGGGTTGGGTTGAACTATAAAGAGCCTCATCGCTACAGCAATTTCAGCTGAAGAGCTGGCGTGAAGCTTCCGTGACTAAAAGATATATATAACTCAATGTCCCCATGGATTGATTATAACAGCCGGTTGCCCCCAAACCTGTTTGTATTAAATGTTAGAAATCCTTCCCGGGATCAATCGTGGCTTGATATTGATGTCACCAGAAAGCGATCTGGTCATGTGTAGTCGCAACGGCTTATCATCGATGCATGCTATACACGACACTTCGAGTAGTATTCGCGACGGCATTTATAAGTCGCTCGAAGAAGATTCAAATGTACAGGTTCAGGTGCTTCGGGTCATACGTACCACAAATCGAATCAGGTTAGATTTAGGCACTGTCTCTGCCTGTTCTGATTGTATTTTCGCTGCTTGGAAAAAGTCAACTACAGGGGCCCACGAGGGGTATGACCGAATGCTCATACACCCTGTAGTCTGTGTTCTTTTGTACTATGTGGATTTGTAATTCGGAGTACGACAGAGCTGGTTAAGTCGGCTTGCACAAGCCGCGCGCATCTCAGTTCTTATAGGGCATTAGGCCCCCCGCAGGATCCACATTGAAGCTTTGAGAGTGGCCTAAGTTCCTAGTCCGTAAATCTCCCCATCGATCCGAGCGTATTTTATTTCCCCATGCATCTCTTCAGGCATCCCGTTTGAGTTCCACACCGAAGGCTTAGAGACGAACCAACGTTACACAGTAGTGTGCAGGTCGGCGCATTCGTTCGCTCTGCTTGGCTGGCGTTTCAAAGATAGATTTAATGCACACTATTGCCCTAGATTGGCACCTAGGTATATATAACCAGTGTAACCGCCCCCAACATGTAATATTGTGAAACTAGACATGGGTTGAAATCTCTACTTCTGCTAGGTTCCGACCGTCTCTCCTTCACTCGTTTCTAAAAACCCTCTTCTCAGGTCTGCGTCCTGATTCCTTGTGAGCGGAGCGTCGAATCTGTCCCCCACGGAGGTATTAGTAAAGAGTATCCCCGATATACCTATTTCCGACAATGACAACGCCGCCGTTTTCTATGCTCACGATATCCTTCTTCTTTCTTTCCAGTTTGCTCGCACCGGTCAAGTCTCAATCCGAAAATGTGTGTTCTTACCAGGGAGGATGGGCGCTTCGTGTTCAAGACCGTACTTGCCCTATAGACGCACCTGTCAACTGCGGTGTAGGCGCACAATTGCGATGCTGTGCGAATGGTCTCGTTTGCGCTGGAGAAGGGGACTATGGAGGTAACTATTGTTGCAAGGAAGGCGAAGACTGCAGAAAGAATGCAGAGGCGAAACCCCAGGTAAACCTTTCTTCCCTACACTCTCATTCAGTAGTTAGCTAGCAGTGACTGATCACGTTATATTGCAGTGCCCGGATCCGAAATGGACATTATGGGGGGGAAACGGCACACTGGACAAGGGCGGTTGGTGTTGCGAGCCGGGTTTCAACGGTTTCTATCGTGGCAACATGGAGGCTGTAGGGTGTACTTCAGCCGGTGTCCGCACTCTACCGACCAGCTTATCCTTTGCTTCAACTATCAGAACTGTTGCCTGTGTCCAAACCACATCGAGTTCTTCACTATCGAACGCGCCCAGTACTAGCTCGACGCCCTCACCCACCGGAGCCGGGGAATCAAATAACTCGTCGTCATCCTCACCATCGCCATCACCCTCTCCTTCGTCCATATCCGGCGCCGCTATTGCTGGTATCGTCGTTGGTGCGATCGGCGGCGTGGTCCTCGTCGCCTTCCTCGTCGCCTTCGTGCTCCGTCGAAAAAAGCAAAAGGTCAAGGCAAAAAACGGCGACCATATCAACGGAACGCCAGCCGATCCGTCGCAGTATGGCAATTACTATGAAGAGACCGCCAAACCGCCCGTGGTCCAATACGGCTCCCATGCGCAAAACACGGCTCATGAACTTTCCAGCCAGAACGTGTTTGAGATTGACGACGGGCAAGCTTCGACGGCTTCTCATAAGGCACCCCGGCAGAAGCCTCAAGAGATGCCTTGAGTTATGCGGGTCTAAATGCACTGAACACGAAAAATTTATGAACGGAAACTCTGCGACTCGTCCTGAAGGAAATATGGGGATAATGGTTGGGAATTACTTCAGTAATCTCAGATAGATTTTGTTAGACTTGATGTATATACTTATATCTTAGCACAGGTTGAAAACTTTGCGGTAAAGAACCGCGATAAGCACCTACTACATGGGTTTCAGTCTAAAAGCCCAATGATGCACTTGAGTGATGTATGTTGTTTTGTTTCTTTTCTGTCGTGAAAGCCAAAACACCCATCACGTCCAACATTGGCTAGCCGAAGACTCGTTTAGTACAAGTATAGCTCACTAAGAATGGAATGAGAGAAAGAATCCTTTGCATCTCGAATAAAGAGATGTGTATACCGCCGAAAAGAACTGCAGATACCTACGGATGCATCAATATTGGTGTCTCTATCCCGCAAAAATATTGGAAAGGCACACACACACATATACATCAATATACATTAGCATTCCAACAAATCATCAAATTTCAAGATTGCAATTAGCGCCCTTTTAATGACAAAGAAAATAATCGTGGGCGAAACTGGTGGTAGGTGTCCACAGGTTGTATCAGAATACGAAACTGGCACGTGACCACGTGACAGATCCGCGTCGCTTCGTCGCCTCGTTTTCGACACCCATGCACGCAGCATCCTCAACACCTTTGATCCCCTTCTCGTTTTCCTGCTTGTAACTTTACAAACCACGCGTTTTTTCCCCCTATGAAATATCCTCTCAACCAACTCTTCGTCCTCAATTGAGTACTCACTGGGCACAATCAGCTGTACATCTACCTAGGTACTCACATCATGGGAATAGCATCGTACGTTCGCCGGATGATATGGGACATAGAGTCAATGCTGACTCAAGTCCCAGAATTTGGAAAGATTTAGAGAAGCACGTTCAGGTCGAGGAGCTGGCACGGATCGCCATAGACCATTACGACGCCCATAAACGCCCTTTTAGGATCGCTGTCGATGTGGCTGGGTGGATTTTTAATAACGTCACAAAGGAACAGGTTGTACATTTCCGGCAAATTAGTAAGTCAGGTCTTTAGATGGTAGATCGTCCACCAACGGGTGTCCCAAGGTCAAGATGCAGCCCGAACAGATGCCAAGAACATTTACTGCCATATCACCGTTCTGTTGGCCCTTAATATCGAGCTTTTGGTCGTGTTTGACGGCAAAACCCGCGCCCCCAAAAAAAGCCGTGGCTTTAACGGCCATGGCTGCCCGATGCGTCACGAACGAAACCGAGACTTGCTTCGTATGCTGGACACTTTGAACGTTCCCTACTACGAAGCTCCCGGTGAGGCAGAAGCAGAGTGTGCAATGTTGCAAATGAAGGGGCACGTCGATGCAGTTTGGTCTGAAGACTCAGATACTCTGATGTTTGGATGCAGTCTGTTGTTACGCTTCCATAAGGATGAGTCCTCTCGAAAGCAGTGGCATAAAGCCGAGATTCTGCGCAGTATTGACATACAAAATGGACTTGGGTTCGACCGAGCTGCTCTCGTACTCTTCGCCATGTTGGTAGGCGGTGACTATGGAAACGGGTTGCTTCATTGTGGACCTGCCCTTGCGAAACAGCTGATTCCTCAAGGTCTCGGCGGAAGCCTCATTGAATGTAAAAACCGGTTCGACTGCAAGTTATGGCGAGAAGACCTAGTCGAAACCGTTGCGAAGCTTCCCAACCCGAGAAAACTGAGCGTTCCGGTGGACTATCCTTCATATGATGTCCTAAAGAAGTATGTGCGGCCAAAGGTTTCTTCGGACGGTGATCTTGCTGTGCTACCTTTCATTGAAACCCGCCCACCCCATATTTTCGATGAGAAGAAACTATTTCCGCTCAGTATGGATTATTTAAACCAATTCGGGAAGCTCTACATGGAGCACGTCACGCCAGTTTTCCTGACAAGGTGGCTACTTAAGCTAGCTAGCGACGGCAGTAACGATAATGTCCACGCAGTCGAGGTACCCAAAAGAAGAAGCAAAGACAATGGCATTGAAGCCGTTTCCAGCTTCATCAAAATAAAATTCTCGCCTTTTGGGCTCACCTCGTTGCCGGAGAGTATTTATGCCAACAAATGGCAGAAAATGCAGCCATACAAAACCGACACTAGATTTAAGAAACAGGAGTATGAATCTACTTTTAAAGTAGAGTTCAAATACGCACCTCGTGCCCTAGTAGAAAGGGCACTTCCTCAACTTGTCTTGCAAACTCCACAAGCCGCGCGGACACGAACACCCGCAAAACGGAAACTTCCTAACGATACTGAAAGTTCTCGTAAACGAGCTGCCGAGATGCAAGTGACACCAGGAACGGCGGCCAGGAAATCTAGTGATCATTCTGGAATGAGACAAGCTTCCGCAGGATCAAAGATAGTAACAAGACCGGACATGGCGAGGCAGGCACCGGCCGCAACCCCTTCAAAAATAAAAAGCTCAATTGCTTACGGCGGATCTAGCAAGGGGGCACAGTTGGAGATTTTGACATTGTCAGATACTGATGATGACGATGATGATGAAGAGTTGGAGGAGAACAAAACATTTATGGCTCGACCTGTCTTCAAGAACAGGAGTAATAGACCACCTCCAAACGCGCTACAGGACAGAACGCCAGTTCACAGAGGGCTGGATCTCGATTTTCCAGGCAACGAGACGTGCATGGAGGTGATCGATCTTACGGAAGATTGACACGTGACACGTAAGAATGGGGAGCAGAGGGTAAGGGGCAGTCATGAGAATAAAGTTCTGGATTGAACAGAACTTACAAGAGCATGGATGAACACCAAGGAAAAGGAACATAATCCAGTGTTAGGATAGACAGACAAGTGCTATCTGATAGTGGTATTGGTGGGGTGAAAAAATATGGTAAGAGGGTGGTCTGTGCGCCGTCTTGTTGCCTTCGCAACTGACATCATAACAAAGCTGTCGCTTGCTCATTCCTTCGCTCCTCACGTCAAACTGAGCCACTTCAACTGTCTTTAGTGCACCTTCAGCAGTCAACTCAACTAAGTGATAGCTCTGCGCTAACATGGCTGATGCACGCGGCGAATATTGGTACTTCGACCCCAACGTCGATGCCAACAAGATCCTCGTCCCCGAGCTGCGTAGCATCTTGCTGAAGCATGGCGTAAAATATCCGTCATCGGCAAAGAAACCCGCTCTCGTCAGCCTCTTCGTCGAGCACGTCCTTCCCCAGGCATCGCAAATTCAACGAGACTATGCGCGGACTAAACGGTCCACGCGTGGCATCGAAGACGTGCCCTCCAGTACGGCCAGTACGACCGACTCCACTCCCGATCTTGCAACAGAAGACGAGACGCTTATAGCGCCCGTGACGCCCAGGCGCACGTCTCGACGGACCACGCGGGCAACAACAGAAGAGGCAATAGAGAGGCCAACACCAGCCCGGCGGGCAAAGACTCCTTCTCGGGCTATACCAACAAAACATGCTCGGGAAGCGGAGGTTGATGAAGGGCAGCAGCCTGCATTTCGACGCCCTCGTAAAAGCAGTGTACCGGCTGTAAAGAAGGAGCCAACACCCGATCCCGAGGCATGGCACCGCAACGACGTGACAAGCCCGTTCACCCAGGATAACCCCTTCCAAAGCGGCAGCTCCCCGTTAGTCTCGGAAACCCGCGATCGGCGAAGGAAGACACTTGGATTTGAGCACAGAGAACGACGTAAAAGCGAAACAGGCCGCCGTAGGACATTCCAGCCCAAGTCTGAACAAACAGATCGGGGTGCCGTGGTGTCCACGCGCAAAAGCTTTGAGGTGCCCTACCGACGAACCGAGACCGATGATGAAGCGGATGCGCCATACGATAGCACTGATGCCGGCGAGGAATTTTCTCCAGACGAACAGCTGGAGATCGCGCACGAGCGCAAAGAGAATGGACAAACGGCCCTTTCCGCTCCAGCCCGGCGCAAACGACGCACCAAGGCCGCAGGTACAGCCAAGGCATTTGTTTCTACACTACTCTTCTCCGCAGCGGTTTTGTTTGGCGGGCTGTGGCGACAAGAGAAGTTCGACGTAGGTTTCTGTGGCGTTGGCAAGGACTATTCGACATCGCTGGCTGGTGTGGAGATCCCAGATTTCTTAGCCGAGACCTTGTTGAAATGCGAGCCATGCCCGCCACATGCCCATTGCTACAGAAACTTGATGGTCAGGTGCGAAGACGACTTTGTAAAAAAGGACCATCCGCTATCCCTGGGTGGTTTGCTTCCTCTACCGCCTACGTGCGAGCCTGATACAGAAAAGACACGAAAAATCAATCAGGTGGCTGATCGTGCAGTCAAGGTGCTTCGGACACGCAGAGCGCAGTATGAATGCCAAACTCCAGACGCAGCAGGCAAAGTGGTAAAGAGCCCCGATGTTAGCGTAGAGGAGTTGAAGGAGGAGATTGGCGCGCTCAAGAAGAAGGGAATGTCGACTGAGGCATTCGAAGATTTGTTTCAAAAAGCTATCGGAGAAACCACAAGACGAACGGAAGTAGTCGAGAGTACTGATGGGTAAGTCTTTCTCCCGTGTTTCATTATTATACGCTGTCTGACCGAACGTTACTAACCAGATCTCTTCTTGTTGATACAGAGAAACTGGAAAACAGCAACTCTCCTCAACCTCTCTCGCAGAGCTCCCCCTCGTCTGCAGCATCAAACGATCCCTCCGAGAAACGTTGGAACGACATATTCTCACAGTTGTAATAATCATCTTGACGATTGCCTCCGGGTCCTATGGAAAATATTCCTTCACGAAAAATCGGGCCATGGAGGCTCGTGCGAAGCAGCTTGCAAGCGATGTTTTTAACCACCTTGCCAACCAAGCCGCGCTGGCACGCCACGATCCCAGCACATACCAAGATCGTGGGTTGAGTATGAATCAGCTTCGGGACGATGTCCTGAGGGATGAGTTCTCGGCAGCCCGAAGGATCAAATTGTGGCAAAAGGTACAAAAGAAGGTGGAAAACAATGCCAACGTTCGCGCTGCAGTACGAGAAGGACAAAGTGGCGATATCACGCGCATGTGGGAATGGACAGGACCTGTTCACCTGCTTGAAGAAGGTCATAGTAGTGGAAAGCGCGATGGTGGACGGTATAGCTTGGGTGGGCTACAGGAGAGCCCTTTGGAAGCCAAAGAGATCAAGGACAGGAAGCAGTGGGACGAGGGCCATCCGGTATACTAGGTTTCCCTCCTTTTCTTTGTGTTCGCTTGAATATGATTTTCTCGAAATTCTTGGAGGCTTTTTCTTTAGTTCTATTCCTAGATGATACCAGAACGCTACAACAATCTTATTTTGTATACAAGCTGTCTTCAAGTTGTCTTCCAGTTTTCCTCAAGTTCATTTTAGATGGAGTTGATGATGATGCGATTTGATTGGCGGATAGGCTTTAGCTGGTTTTGGTGCGTGCTTACATAATGCAGAGCCGAGTCCGCACACATGGAACTAGTGAATTTCGATGGTGCGCACAACTACAGTCCATCAACAACACCCACTACCCTTCGCCCACTAACCCACAGCGCGAAATCAGTCAAAATGGTAAGTCATACACCTCTGATTACCTATGCTGTGCGATCTAGACAACTGCGACGAGCTGCAACATGAATGAGCCCACCGTCCCGATTCCCACCGCGAATTTCGACCCCAAGACGAGCCAAGCGACATGACGCAGAGACGGGCAATGTTGGATAAATAAATGGGATGCTCTTTGAGAGTATATATGTGAGGAGGGAGATGGACTGTCTGAGAACAGTTGTGGAGTGACCGCAGTCTGAGCATGCCGAGAATTCAAGAGAAGATTTGGATGGAACTACAATATAGGATCGCCACACCCATCTGTCGCTGCCTCTCGCAGATTGTCCGTTTGGGAGTCGAAGCCATTGCGCAAATTTCCATCATCGGCCTGAATACGACCACTTCAAATTGCTCATTCGTGTTGACAGCTCGTTGGGTGCTTGTCAAGATACAAAATGGCTGAACGTAGGGAACCACAGCTGACGTAACTCCCAGGTCAACGTACCCAAGACCCGACGAACCTACTGCAAGGGCAAGGAGTGCAAGAAGCGTTAGTGCTACTCGATCCGTGAAGTAAAACATGGTACTAAGAGTTGGCAGACACTCAGCACAAGGTCACACAGTACAAGGCCGGAAAAGCTTCGCTGTTCGCCCAGGGAAAGCGTCGTTATGACCGCAAGCAGAGCGGTTATGGTGGTCAGACCAAGCCCGTCTTCCACAAGGTACTATTTTTCGCATACACCAACACTCGACTATGCTAACGTCTTTGCAGAGGGCGAAAACCACCAAGAAGGTCGTGCTCCGATTAGAATGCACCCAGTGCAAGGTACGTGATCGCGCTCGAGATCTCCGAACGTTATCTAACAATGCGCAGACCAAGGCACAACTTGCCCTCAAGCGATGCAAGCACTTCGAGCTCGGTGGTGACAAGAAGACCAAGGGTGCCGCTCTCGTCTTCTAAGCATGTTCCCTTGTTCTCTCTTTTTTGCTGGGCCCTCGGCGTAGTCTTCAATGGTGACTAGGAATGGGACGGCTATTCCAATCGACTCATACGATACAAACAAGCATGGCGGAGCAGCGGACATGGTTCTGGGGAGGGATAAAATAGATGCCGGTCACGACATTATGGACTGTAACCTACATATGCATCAAATGGAGCTCGATTGAAGGCCTTCCTTTTGCTCCCTTGTAATGCCGATTTTTGCAATTGTTCCGCCGTGTTCTATCGTCTGTCCGTCCGGAGTTGTGGAAATTCGGAGTAGTTTTATCGATTGGAATGAACGAACCAAGTTACCCCACTAACTGCGCCCCACGTACGAGTATGAGTATGTAAGCTCAACACTATATTACGGCGTAGCGTGAGTCACTCACTTTGTTTCCATCAACTATCGCAATGTCCTATGTTGAGAGAAAAAGCGTCCTAGTTATTGGGGGCGGTTCCGTGGGAACGATTGCAGCTCTGAATTTGCAGTCTGGAGGTTCAACAGATGTCACTTTAGTCCTACGCTCGAACTACAACGCAGTGAAGGAGAACGGTTTCCATATCGATAGTTGCGATCATGGTACAATCGAGGGCTGGAGACCAAGCATTGGTATGCTGTTTGACAATTGAATGTCTATGACGGGAGGCAACACACTAACCATCACAGTCCGCAATACCGTTCCAAACATCATAGAAGAAAACATCAAACCATACGACTACATCGTGCTATCAACCAAAAACATCCCAGACATCCCACCCACAGTCGTCGACCTGGTCCAACCTGCCCTCCCCTCAACAAACACTCACACGACCCTCGTCCTCATCCAAAACGGTCTCAACATCGAAAAGCCCTTCCTGGAATCCCATCCCAAAACCATCGTCCTAAGCGGTGTAAGCTTAATCGGTAGCGCCGAGCCTTCCCCCGGAAAAATCGTGCAAGACGACCGCGACCGCCTTATGATCGGCCCCTTCGCCAACCCCAACCTCTCCACCAGTAGCGCCGCCGACGACGCAGCGCGGGAATTCGTCGAGCTGTACGGCAAAGCCGGGAAAACGGACTGCAAGTTCTCACCCAACGTGCTGCACGATCGCTGGCGGAAGCTGGTGTACAATGCGTGTTTGAACCCTATTTGCGCCATCACGGGTCTGGATACGGGGCGTATTCGCTTGGCAGATGGGGCTGTTGACGGGTTGGTTCGTCCGGCGATGCGGGAGATTGTCGAGGCGGCGAGGAAGAGTGCGGGCGTCGAGTTGGGGGATGATGTGGTGGATTTTATGCTTGAGATTGATGAGTTGTGGCTCTATCTTAGTCCTAGTATGCTTGCTGATGTGCGGAAGGTATGTTTTTTTCCTGTTGTTAATGATCCTGGTGTTAAGCTTGTTAACATTACTTACTCGCAATAGGGCAGTTTCCTCGAATTCGAGAACCTGCTCGGTGAACCGCTTAAGGAAGGCAAGAAAGCTGGTGTCGCGATGCCAACGCTCGAAGTGCTGTATCAGATCGCAAAAGCAGTGCAATGGCGGACGAAAGAACAACGCGGCCTTGTTCAGATTCCACCGAAAAGGAAAACTGAAAAGTGAAAAGTAAAAACCATTTTAATTTAATTCCGAGTTAAGTTGCTTTCCAGAGCATATGAACACTCGAGATATAAGTCAAGACATCATTCATTTCGTTCAATTCTATTCCCACTTGGTTCGTTAATATAGGGTTCTAGCGATTTCCCAATTCAATTCATCAAAGTCGTATGATCTTTTACTCTCCTTCTCTTGTCGTATCAAAACCAAAGGCCGTTAAACATAAAAGATAGCGAACATCGAATCCATCATAATCCGATAACTCCCCTTCCCCAACCCCCAAACCCAGTAAGCCGTTATAAGCAAAAAAAAAACAAAGCGTATGTCATATCTGTCGTAACCCCTCATAATCCCATACACATATATCTCCAACCCATCCAGCACCCAAGTCACTGACCCCGTCCCACAATCTTCAAGCTAAACCTCCTAATCCTCTCCATCGCTCCTAGACTCCTCCTCCGCTCGCTCAAATCCGCTCCATAGCTATCCTGTCCCTCCCTCCCTTCACTCTTCTCAGAATTCTCCTCTTCCCCCTTCTCTGACGACCGAGACGACGAGAAGGTGGAGGTGTTTGCGGAGTCGTGGTTTTGCGCGTAGTATCGTTTGCGCGTGGGCAGAGAGCGTGCGGTGCTTGTTGTGATGGGGATCGAGTCTGAGCTGACGATTATGAGCGGCGGCGGCGGGGGTAGAGAGCTTGGTGGTGGGCATGAAAGAGAATATGAGTGTGAGCGAGCGTTGTAGTTGTTGGTAGATGAGGTACTGGATGAAGCGTTGGAATAGTTGGTTGAGGCGTTGGACAAGTCGGATGAAGCGGTGGAGTAGTTGGAGGAGGAAATGCGGCGGTGTGAGGTTGGCATCCGTGTATAACTCGTGTTACTGTTGTTGGTATTCATGGTACAGGTACGATGAGACGATGATCAACGTAATAGTAAAGTATTATTGTCTGCCGTCCAATGGGCGAAAGTAGATTGATTTTAATCTCGCTTTCTATATATATTGGCAAAGAAGAATTCCCGGAAGACAAGAACGAGCAACATCTCGGGTGGTGCTTCAGCTGAGAGGCCATATATACAAAAACTTTATTACTATATATAACCCCCACCAAAAAGCATAACCTACCTATATGTCCAGGCCCCCAAACAAAAATCCCCAATCCATGATCATCAGAGAGAAAAAAACACGAAGAGATGACGCTACCGTAATGTATATCCACTTTTGGCGCAATGACTCCAATGCACCTCGTCTCATCTCATCCCTCCGAATCTTCTCCAAACGAGCCCCCATCCAAGCCGACCTTCCACCACGAATAAGATTTCATCTTTCCCCGCTTGAAACAAAAGAAAGGCCTCCCGTAACCCACAAGTTACAACACTAGCCGGTGACTCGGCGCGCCATCACACTGCCTCGCTTCGGGCGCAGCTTGCTCCGCTCACCGACTAATAACTATACAGCGCATTTCTAGTCCCTTAATCGACTCCAGTACGACAACATGCTCACTCGGAATCGATTGTGGTTGGACGCGATTTTTGGTATCGACACAGCTTTGTAGGGAGCCAACGGAAGGCTGTGCCTTTCGTGTAAACGGTGGGAATCTGATCAGCACGGTTTGTTGCTTGCTTGTGCAATGTAGGATGGCCCTACTACGCGAGTAATAGTTGGGCCGAATGAGACGTTTGTGGTGATGTTTTGACGTGGCGGTGTAGGCACGTGAGCTGCCACTATGCATACAGATCGGCGAGCCCACGTGCGCGCTAGGATCGCTTGGGTAGTGTGGCTTTTGGTCATTCGGCTGTTTTCTGAGATCGTAAAGATTTTCCTTTTTCACTTATTTTGTTTTCTCAGCTTTGCAATTTTTTTGTTATTTTTTCTAGGGCGAGATCGACCGCTATGGTTTCCCTGTTTGGACCTTGTCTTCCTTCAAAGTTGGCTGTGTGTGTGTGGCATCAACGTCGCTGTTGTGAACTGGACGCTACCCACTTCAGGCTCCCCAGTGGGGGCTGATTTCGTTGTTGATTAGCAATTCTGCCCTGTGCCGTGAGGCTTAGCTGGGTTTCCATAGAGACCTCTTTGGTGGAAACATTGCTGCCTGATTCTATGTGGAAGAGGCTGCACTGGCTTTTCCAAACCGTTTTAAAATGCACTCCGTAAGCTGACCGACGTGGGTTTTTGAAGATTGATTGAGGGACGGATGCGGGTAGGGACATATTCACTGGATCTGATCTCATGGAAAAAGCGAACAGTATTTTGACGCAGCGTACATGCCTGCAAACCAGGAATAACCCAGTGGTGTCTCCTATGCTCTAACTTCGTGAGCGAAATTTGCTAAACATTCTCGATATCCGTCCCTTCCTTCGCTTGTTATGATCCGCATAAAGACGCCTAATCAACGTAATCATCTCTGGGTTCTTTCTCTCATTTGCTGCGTCTATCAAGCTTTTTTCTTCCGAGAATTGTGCCCATGGAAGGTGACGGCCTCTTCTGAACATCACCTCTAGAATATCCGGACGGCTTTGCCTCACTGCCATGCTCGCTGCCCCTGATTCATATCCATTATATCCCTTGTCGTAATACAGTTCAATTGTTGATGTCGAAAGACCCCCCATTATTGCTGCAGAAAAAGGCCAGTAGTTGACCCTGAAGGACGGCGGTTCGTTTGGATCGGCACCAGCTTCCAGTAATATCTTGACAATCTCATCTTTCCCTTTTTGGGCGGCGTAGCCCAAAACCTGAACAGGACAGTCGTCTCCCAATTCTGCGTTCACCACACTCGGATCGCGCTCGCAGAGAAATTTTACTAGCTCGGCATTGCCTGAATCAATCGCTACCCTTATGCCCGAGTAGGCGAAGCCTTCATCGGGGTATTTTTCGCAAAGGAAGCGTAGGATATCAAGCCGTTGGCTTGCACAGGCGTAAAATGTCATTGTTTCGACGGTAGGTAGCTGGACTGCATCGGGAATGGTTCTATCGTAGTACTCCCCTTGACATGTTGGATGGACCAAGCCGATATTGCACTCCTCGAATAAGCTCTTCAGAGCTTTAACGTCTCCATTTGAGATCGCTTCGAGAATCATTCGGCGTTCTTCCGGTATGGTAAAGTCCGTCATATTGTACTTTGTCGCTCAAGTTGAAGGAGGATTGGGGGACTCGGTATGTGTAAAACACTAGGTATGGTAGAAATATGATGATATTAGATATCGCAATCGAATTATGTAGGTGTTGAGCCGAATTTTATTTGGATACTTGGATTTATTGCGAACAACTGCGATAGATCCAAGGCAGTGACACCAGGTGTCAGTATTATTCGTCAGAAAAGCTCAGCCTCACTCGAGGGCTTGGTGCGTGGGATTTGCTACGGCACAGCACGAACACAGTGACACCTACCAAATCGAGGTTTACGTCGCACTAGACATAGGTAAGCCATAATCTTAATGGTTGCAAAAGCGAAACTGTTGACTTGAAACAACAAGTCTTGATCCGCAGCTCTAAAACTTGTTAAGCACGAAACTGTACATAGTATTTTCATTTTTGCCTGGCATGTTACTAGTGACTAATATTACAGGATCAGTTGGACGAGAACGCCCGCAAATGCTTGCTGTATTCGCTTTGATACCGTAGCACCACGCGATATAAGGAGGTTTGATATAGGCCGTATCGGAAGTCGGCAGAGAGAACCATGCAATAGTTTGCAAAGAAATGTGTACCTTATGACTTTCTGCTGACCAGCTTTCATCCATCCATCCATCCATCCATTCCTTGCTGCTTCAGAGAGCCAAAGGCTGCCACTTCTTCTTTTTGGAAGACCGTGCTGCAAATCCTTTGTCGTTATCTTCCTTTGTCGCAGTCTTGTCTGAGTGTTCCTTTTCATTTATAAGAGCATTCTTTTTTGCAGATTGTATCCATAAATCTCTGCCCCGCCTGCTGGAGCACTCTATTTGTTCCCCAAGCTTCGGAAATGCGTCTCTAGCAATCCGTTTCTCCGAATTTTTGGTTTTGTATGAATTCCATTGCGAACGGTGAGACGGGATGGACTGGACCGATTCTGGTTTCGTGGTCCAAAATTGCTCAGATCTATCTTGGCCCTTTGTCTTCGTGGGGACAAGTTGCGGAAAGGCAGAAAGATCAAAGGGATTCGCGATCTCAGACTTATTCGGACTGCGCGATCTTTGGCTCTCAGTATGTGAAGCTGCAGAAGTGCTGGAAATGTCTTCATTATCCTTCGGCTCATGCTCTAAGATCTCGCAATCTTCTAAAGGTACCGCAGAGCCTTTTTTGGTGGGTCGGATATAATCCAACAGTCTAGCTTCGGCATGGCTAAGCAGCTTCACTCCGCTGTGCGTTCCGATGTCCTCATCTCCAAATAACCATGATCTACCGACCACCTCTTCCCAACTTGCGTTCAGTATATCCTGGGTTACTGGGCTTGCAAGAACGGTTCTTACTCGCGGGTCCGGATGTCCTGAAGATATATCTAAAACAGCCTTAGGGTCTGCACCGTGGTGCAGGAGCATCAGTACGATCTGGTACACATCTTGATGTATCTCCCGTTTGATTATGCTTCCCCCGGAAAGGTCTTGCTTGATGACAATTCGTAAGGCGGCATCATGCAGATACGTGATTGAAGGATCCGTGGCTGGATGGTTCCTAAGGTAATGGCATACTAATCGCGGTAGTTTCATCTGGCATGCCATGTGTAGAGGGACTATCCCGCTTCTATCAATCTTCGTACTATAAGGCAGAATGTCACGAGATAGAACCTGAGCCGCGACCTCCTTTCGGTTATTTATAGCCAAAAGGAGAGCTTTCCGTTCTCCAGAAATCACTTGACTGGCTCCGAGCGACAAAAGTAATTTCACCATCTTGGTATGGCCGTGGCTGGCTGCCAAACATAACGGAGTTCGAGGTTCGGGACTGAGCGCCTTGTTTACATCCCCTCCCAGTCGTATTATCGTTCGAGCCATCGACTTGAGGTTCTTCCGTGCTGCATAATGGAGCAAATCGTTGTCGTCGTACCTTATGTTATCGAGAGCGATTATTCTCGTGATGGAAGGATAGTAGTGTTGAGTAGCCTGGGCAAAGCAGCTGAGATCATCTGGATTTTGTAAATATCGCGCAACCATGAGAATGATTTCAGTAGGAAGAGCGAAAATCCCAGTGTCATAATGGTATTTAGCAAGATAGTCCATGGTAAAGAACCGAAGCATGCGATTCGCTCGACCGAGAACTCTAATATTTGGCACACTGAGGGAGGAAACTATTTCAATCAGTAATTCATTTGGAAGGTCTAGAATGCCTTTGAGCTGTACGGGTTCCTTCTTCTTGACCGGAGGCCGTCTTGCCATTTTTGTGAAAGTGGGCATATATCGCGCCGTCGAAAAGTGAGAAGAGAGCAGAGGAAAGTATGAAGCTTGGAGCTGTAGGGACAATGGTATGTGTATAGTATTGTGCTGTACGAGTTATGGAGTAGCTACGCAGGTAGTACAGACATGCATGTTACTGGTGTGGTCCGTGCGCTACTCGAGGGTTACACAACCGTAGCTCGCACGTGCAAGCATGTGACTTGAGTTTGTGCATGTTACTACATTTAATGAATGATGTTGGTGTTTGGTAGAGAGGGTGGATGTGGAGCGTGATCTGATTTTTTCCCTAAATTTCCAGCCATTTTGATAGCAAGTACATATGTAGTTTGAGGGTAGATAGAACATCTAGTTATGTTACTTTCTTGTCGCTGATCACATTGAATGCTTTTAGCACAATGATTGTGGCGAATATGGTAAAGCAATTTAGACAATGAAGGGTCTTGAGAAGCTTCATATCCCGTTCTTCTAAAACGCTAGATCTATTGATATATGGAAAGCTTTCTACTTCACAGGACCAGTGCTGCATAAATGCATCTCACCTATAACTCATATCGCTCAGAATGGCCGTATTTTCTCACTGTATTGTTTATATCATATGTATTCGTGTCGTATGTATCTGCATACGCGGAAAAACTTGATATTGCCATTATATATTTACCACTTTCAAGTTGTCTACTCCCAACTCCCAACAAGTGTGAGCGGCATACACCCGTATTATGGGCAAGGATAACCCTCGAGAAACTGTAAGTGCGTGAAGGAAAAACCTACGATATCCTTGAAGACCTTGATTACTTATCTCCTGCCAAGCGTATTGACTTCTTGCGGTCTTGCAAGGGAGACAGAGAGTGTTAAGGTCAGGTTTTTGCTTGCTTTAAATAATAGCAGATTATAGATGTAATTGCATAATTTTGCTATGTATATATTGCGACTGATATTCCTAGAATCGTTGCTTAATCCTCATAATTGATGGTTCCTTGGTTCCTGCTAAATCCGCAGTAGTGTTTTGGGGACTAAGGACATGGAATGAGCCAATGAAAAATTCCCTTACACAGTGACAGGATATCTACTTCGTATAGATCGCACAGAAGACCGTGGCCGGTTATAAACGTCAGTCAGCAATAAGCAGAATCTTCAACAAGTTACATCCACTCCTAGATGCTAATTTCTTCTCAGATACACTGCAACGTCAGGGGCCAGTCGCTACATCATCTGCGTTTGACGTCTCTCTCGCATGTGATTGTCCCATTTTATTCTGCGCCTCAATCTGCAACTGCCATAACTTCGCAAGAAAGGCCTTGGCACGGTCGCGCCTCACTCCGGGGCATTTCTGGCAACGGTACTCAAGTTCCGTAACCGATAGATTGAAGAACTGCGCTCCTGATTCACGGGGAGCAACGATGTTGGGCAACACCGGTGGGGTTCCGGACTACATACATACATACGTTAGCCATGTCGAACCAGGATAAGATCAGGATTTACAAGAAACCTACGTTCTCCTTTATCCAACTCTTCAGCTGGGTATTTGTCCAGTTGCTAGGTATATTCGGGTCAGGATCTGTCTTGTTGTTCGGTGGAACCAAGACATGCAGCATTTCTGCGAACCGCAGCGTGTTCTTGCTGGGTCCAACATCCGCAATACTCGGATTCACGCAAGCTATGACCACAGTCTTGCATGTCTGAGCACCATTCGCATCAAAGACATGCTTCAACACTTTTGTCAAGGCACTGCGTCGGAATGGAATATGCGGCGTCTTGGCTCTGGCTTTTCTACCGGAGGATGAAAGAGCATCCGCTTCGGCTTTCCCGCGAATGCAGTCTTTGAGCACAGAGAGACTGTTGTTGATCTCGCGGGTTTCACGCATGCGGTCTGCGCCATGCGCCGCGACGTCGCGGGCGGCTTCGGATCCAGCGAGGTCGATTAGGTATAGGAGTCCATCCGATTCGGTAGCTTTATTCGTGATCCGGATACGGCAAATAGCGTGTGAACGAGACGAAGAATCGTTTCTGAGCGTAGGTGCAGTGCGTCTGAAGGACGTTGCGCGTTCAATGAGATCGCTCATCTCTTCTTTGTCGTGTATCTGATGCTCAGTAATTCCCATCATTTGCGTGACACCGAAGGAGTCTTCAAGAAGTGAGATAGGTTGGCGTTCGTTTAAGAGGTCAAAGGCGGAGTTTCCGGCTAGATCGATGATGGTCATGTAGATATCCCGGTCTCCGTCGAGGTTCCCGGCCATCAATGTTTCCGCGACCAGTTGCTCTATTCTGCTGATTGTGAAGGTCTTGCCTGAGCCAGTTTGACCGTACGCGAAGAGCGTTCCGATACCGCCGTTCCAAGCAAAGGGAACTAGATCAGTTACGATTTCTTTGAAGATCTCATCTGTAGTCGTTTCTGGGCCGAAGATTCGGTCGACCTGGTAGTCGAAAGACTGATAATTCGACATCAGCAAGACCTAAAACTTCATGGGATAGGAATAGTATTACCTTGAGTATTGGAAGTCCTTTCGGATGATTGTAGAGATCGTGAATATCGACTACATTGTGTTGCATGGAGCGAGGGAAGATGGCCGAAGGGAAGTCCTCATCGGTGGATAAAGGTTTGATCCTGGCGCTGACTAGCATGTTTGAACCGGCTATTCCTGATGAGATGCGTGGTTTTGGTACTGGGTCAAGTGCCCCAAGCAGAGAGCGGTATTTCGCAATGTTGTCGAGGTAGAAGCGTTCCATTTAGTCGGCGGAAGTCTGGGCGTATGATTGTAATTGCACTCTTTTGATGAGGTTTAATTGCCAGGATAATTGAGATTCGTCGATTTCGTTTTGTGGGTTTAAAAAGACTTTGAATTGATTGTAAACAAGGTGCTTATAGCCTGCCTATTTAAGCACAGGGATAGCCAACAAAGCCGATGTGTTCCTGCATGGTGGGGTTCGCTCTCGGCACCCAGCATCAGGCAACAGGATAATAATGTTCAGTGCCGATCAAGGTTTCTAGGCTACAAAATATCTGCTGTCATTTTTTATAAACGATACTGATAATCGAAGCCACGGGCCTGGTCAAGGGTGATTATCAGAAAGTTACTAGGCTGTCTAGTTCCCGTGCCTACTTCTGTCCTTGCCAATCTTCCAGTAATTTAGACAATTCCGCAACATCCTCTCTAGTCGTATGAAAGCTCGCAACAAATCGACAAAGCTGCTCGTCCTTTGCAATTTCAAAGTTCGCCGGCGTTGGCCACTCATAGAAAACAACGTCCTTCTCGTTCAACGACGCAACGAGCGACTTTGGAAAGACCACAAATACCTCATTGGATTGCGGCTTTCTTATCAACCGACCGGATTTCGTTTGAGTAATTGCTGAAGCGATATCTGCAGCTATGGTGTTTGCAATGTGCGCTAGCTCCAACCATAGAGCATCCCGAAAGTACGCGTCGAACTGCGCTGAAATGAACCGAGACTTGGAAAATAGCTGTGCGGCCCGTTTTCGAATGTATGGGAAATCGCTCGCCTTTGTTTTGTCGAATAGAACTACAGCCTCTGCACACCAGCACCCGTTCTTTGTAGCTCCAAATGATAGCATATCGATGCCACGCTTCCAAGTCATTTCTGCTGGTGTACATTTCAAAGATACCAGAGCATTCGCGAATCGTGCGCCGTCCATATGCAGCGGGAGGCCAAAGTCTTTCGCAATAGCTGCAATAGCATCTATTTCCTCGAGCGAATAAACGGTTCCTGCCTCTGTCGCCTGTGTGATGGAGATTGCGTTGGCCCGTCCAGCGTGTACATCGCCATCCATAGACTCGACTTTTTTCCGTAGCCGCCCTGGATCGATCTTCCCCTCTGCTCCATCAACAGTCGCGATGCGAAGTTGACCAGACAGGAATTCAGGCGCACCGCATTCATCCACGACGATATGTGCTTCGCGATGCGCAAGAACTATACCGCCCGGCTTTCCCACCAGACTGAGTGCAAGAGAATTAGCTGCGGTTCCAGTTGCGACATAAAAGACAGCGACATCTCTCTCAAAGATTTCGCCGAAGCGTCGTTCTACTGCCTTGTCGAGTTCGTCGTCGCTATATGGTTTGCTGTAGCCGCTCGCGTGAGTTGCTAAACTTTTCGTGATGGCGGGGTGAGCTCCGGCCCAATTGTCCGAGGCGAAGTGCAGCATGATCAGCACCGTAGAAGACGTAAAAATTCTTGCGGAAGATGCAACATCAGAGAGCAGAAATACAATGTAGATTCAACTTTATAAATGCTTTAGTCGATTGGTGAGTCACTGATTGGACAGTGACATGTAGGGCGCCGGTAAGTCCTAATTGCCGATCCGGAACTAGAGTAAGGGAAAGCTATGCAAGTCACCTACGTCCAGAATAGGCGTGGGGCGCGAGTACCTAGGAAATTTTAGTCTTTTAGGGTATGGTTGAGTAACGCGCGAAAATTGACATCAGATTTCGTACATCGATACAATTAGGTCTTGAAATTCTACCTGTGTTCATGACGCGATTTACTCTTTAGATTACCGAAAGTTGGACCCAAGGGTTTTCCGTGTGACCAATCACAGAGATATTGTTACCTGCCCGATGAAAAAGAAAACTTTGTTGGTCAATGAATTACTGTCGATGAATCGTTTCAAAGAGTTTGTTTCTGAACAGATTGTTCAACCTGCGTACGTTTTACTGCCTTCTTTTCCTGGCTAACCTTCTTAATATTCAATCATCGCATACAAACTGCCGTTGGAACACGACTGCATATCACAGCTGCCAAAAGAATATTAACCCATCCTACAGATTGTGCTCATGCTTTCCGTAACCCGTGCAGGGCCACAGGTGATGCGTCAAGGTATCCACATACAAGCCCCCAGCAGCGATGGCTGCATCAGCGGAGACTCCTGGCGCATACTTAGGTAAAACGTTTCTGAGTCCTTTCAAAAGAACCGCATTACTGACAGGAATGGCAAGTGAACTGGCATTTGTTAGTCTTTTGCAGAACGCTAAAAACAATAGGTATATGTATCTACCCTCCGAATTGTCCAAAGAAGCTTGCTATAACATTTGCAATGAAGATGTCGTTGTCTCTGTAGTTTAATGTAAGCTCATGTAATCTGTGGGGTGAATCTCCATGGCTTACGTTTCCATGACTCGTCATGCGATCAAAGAGGCTGATGTCGGAGCGGTTGCACAGACAACGGAGCCAACTTCGAAAGCAGTTAGAAATGATGGTATATAAATTGAGAAAGCAGAAGAACCTTCAAAAAGTAACATGGAGCCCAGGTACGTGTACCTGGGCTGAAATTACTTGGAGAAGTTCGATGCCACCGGTATCATTGCAGTGAGCAGCATGTAATATGCAGCACCGTGTCAGCCAACGTCCTCTAATGCGCGAAACTGATTTTAGATCTTGGGCGTTGCAACGGATATGATCGTGGCGTCTAGAGCCATGATTGTGGTACCCAGCATGAGAGACGCCATGATGGAAATCAGCTTTAGTCCGCGGGGACACTCGACTTATGCGCCTGCATCATGAGTTGATTTCTTTGTTACGGCACGATTTTGATTCTCTTCTTGGTCTTCGATGAACGAATTACCTTTTGTCGGATTCATTTTTCGGCAAACTAACGTAATGGACTCAGAAACTAGCTGAAGGCTAGGAGTAGATAAAAGATGTGGCTTCGATGAGAAATCGGATCACTTAAGGTAGAGGAAAATGCGCAAGTAACGGAAGGAGTATGGATGAATTTTTTGGCGTAGTTTTGGCGAGGGCTGCTTTTACACCGTGGCGGCGTTGATGGACAACTGCCTCATCTCGTTCACGCAGCTTAGAGCGCTATACTACTCCTTGAAATATGCAGTGCTGCCGCTCTCTTCACCTCGTGCTTCTCGCTTAACCACTTTGCACCTGTATGAACCTACATTTCAGCATGACTTAAATATTAGGCAGCAATATATTGATTTGCTTTGTTGTGGCGTGCAGGTACGGCACAGTTACCTCTTATCTTAATCAACAGCGAGTAACATTTCCTGATCTTAGGCCTGCAGTACAAGTACGGCGCGCGTGCTTCTTGTTTGGCTAGCAGCGAAAATAATGCAGGATCTAGTCAATTTGCAAGACAAGTCGAAGTTCTGGTAGGAGTACCCAGGTCGGACGCTACTAATGTAACTAACTGCATGTGTTCAGAAAATCGAATGATCAATAACTACTAAAATAAGTCAAGGTAGAGCCTGCCACCTTTTACGCGCGCGAATCGCCGCCGCATACCCTGTACATCTCCGTATCTTCACACCGATCACCCCTCACTCGGAGTCGGACCAAGACTTTAATTTTTCTACAGGTTGCCCAACAAAGGACCAGTTCAGGAGTTTAACCTAATTTGGGTGCCGTCTTAAGTCAGATATAGCAGTTAGCGATCAACAGTGATTGGTCCGCACACACTGTAACTCCCTCAGCATGCCAAAAATAGATGTAGTTGTTAGAATGATGATCATTTCTACGGGTGTTGATTTCCGAATGTACAACTGCGAGGAGTCAAATAGCAACATATTGATTTCTCCCTGTTCTGCGATGCAGTTCAGTTGCGGCGCGGCTGTTTTCTCTTCGACGCGAGCCCAAGTATTATAATGCGGTCTCCCAGTCGACCTTCAAGGCAAATTCGCAAATATTCAAAGTTGTAGTTGGTGTACATCACCGTGCCTTCGATTTGATTTGATACAAGCTTCAATGTTTTTTATTTTACCTACGGGGTGGCGGCTAGAAAATCACCGGGTCTTTACTACACGAGGTGGCAGGTCCTTCAACATTAGGACAAGTTTTAGGTATAGGTGAAACATATTTCTTTTTACAGACTCTTCTAACCATTACCTGATTAAAATAATTAAATATATCGCGATCTATCTTCTTCCTAAGTAAAAAAAGTAGTGCGATTGAAATTTAATTAGAATTTTAAAAGCGATTAAAAAAGGTATATATCTACTATTGAAAATTGAAATTAGAATTCAACCCACCTGCTCTGGTTTTCACCTGAAGTAAGATCATTTCATGCCCGGAGACCATTTTGCGACTGCTCGTAAGCTTACATTACTGGGGGTTAAAACCATACCGTAGAATCTTGATAATAAGGGCTGCACCGTTGTTCTTGGCAGAAGAAAATAGCCTTATACAATTAGTTATTTAAGAACTAGCTGATAGTAAGTAGATTTATCCAATTGTATAAGGCTATTCTCTTCTGCCAAGAATGACGGTGTAGCCCTTATTATCAAGATTCTACGGTAGTAATAAGGATCTGAATTCTTAAAGAGGGAAGGCCCCTTTTTTATAACTTTGATCAGTTAGACTATGTCCAGTCAGCACTAAAACTATGTCCCAAGGAAGCATGCTTCCTGCTTTGAGCAGATTGCGGCGCAGTCCCTGTAAGTCAGCACAACAGCGGGCTTAGCTGTCAATTGATTTAACTATGAAATGGGCCTGTATTTATTCTAACTGCTCAGTCTTACATACTCGCTTTCAACAAAGCAACACCTTCCATCCGCATACCCTTTGTCTTTTGTTCCACGTCGCTGAAGATGGGTAACAAGCCTTCTGTGCCCAAACCAGGCACGAAATTTCAAGTCATCGGAGCAGGGCTGCCACGCACCGGTACCGCATCCTTCAGTGAAGCTATCCGCATCCTCCTGGACGGCCCTGTTCACCATGGAGGGACCCAAGCAACGCTCGGCCCTGAAGTCGGAATACGCTCCTGGATCAAATTGCTCTCACACTTCCCTGCCAAATCATCATCGGACAAGAAGTTAATCAAGGATATGCTGAAGGATAGATTGGAAGGCTATGCCGCTGCCACCGACTCCCCGACTTGTGGCCTCGTGGAGGAGTTCGTGGAAGCGTTTCCAGATGCGATTGTTATTTGTACGGTCCGTGATAATCCCGACGTGTGGGTTGAAAGCATGAAGGGCGTTAGCAATGCGTCGACGATGTGGTTTTTAAGATTTGTACTCTTTCCGATACCAGGAATGCGTTACTTCGTCGATTACATCAATGTGTTGCGGAATCAATGGGTGTATCTGTACGGTGAGGCCGAGCCATGCACGACCAAGACCCACTACAATCATATGGCGTACCTGGAAAGAGTGGTTCCCAAGGAAAAGCTTCTATTCTTCAACGTTAAGGAAGGCTGGGAGCCCTTGTGCAAAGCGTTGGGCAAGGAAGTTCCAGATGTTCCATTTCCTAGGATTAACGATAGCGAAGCTATCGATCGACTTGCGAAGAAGATGGTTACTAAAGGGCTGATGAGATGGCTGGTGATATTTGCCACACTTGGTGCTGCAATCGTGGCTTTTATGTATCGGTAGCGATTTGTTCAGTGGACTCCTAACAAGTTATCTTTGGTGATTCTTATATTGCATTTGCCGAATTTCTTCCCACAAATGTGTGAATGTTCTACAATTGTTCGGAACTGGAACATGTATCTGGTAGAAGTTTTTGTTTTCGCGGGTCATGATTGAGATAAAGCGCTTGGCCGTGGCTTGCAGCTGACTTTCTGCATACCTTCCGTTACGATCATCTAGTGATGGAAGAGAGCGAGTGACTTTAGAGTATGGAATGTAAATTCACACCCGAGTAGTTGTCTATGTGGCCTGACGCTCTGTCCATTGAAACGTGAACCCTTGATCTCCCTCCCCCAAGAGTTTCATCACCATGTAGTTAGCATGTGTACCAGTGAACTTGTTCATACCAATGAGTACATAGAAAATGTACATTGCCGAATTTGTGTTAAGAAGCAACTTTGGCGAATGAAAGGGTATGTTGATATTGTTATCATGTTTTGCAGCACTGAGCTCTGCAGTTGAAAAGTGGGGTATTGATCCGAATTTGGAATTGAGAGGTAATCAGGCTTGTCTTTCATGTTATTATTTTTCTGAAATACGGTCGGTGATGGTATACAATGGATGCTGTTATCAGCGGATGGACATACCTGTATGATATATCGTTGTTGGAGTGGCAAGAAGAAGATGAAACGGGTGCTGCCGCGGTATAGGACGCTAAAGTGCAATTAAGGTTTAGCGTGATGCGTGGATTAGCGGCTAGCGGCGACGTATGCCAAGCCGGTCAGCCATCGGTACAGCGACTGCATGTCCTTCTGACCTGCATGCGCAGCATGGTGAAGTTTTTGGATGATACCCATAGATTCGTGTTCTCTCTGCATTCGCGTCGCCCTTCTATGCCTGCCTCTGCCGTTCAATCTCATCTGTGACCTCCGGGCGCTATCGTGATTACTCTATCGTCGTTTGGATGTGATTGTTCATCAACGTCATCCTGTGACAGCCCGGCACAACAAGTCGACATCCTGAAGTCATCAGTCGTCTTTCCCGACTCTTCCGCTCACTCTCTATTCGATTCTCAGTGCTCCTCCTGGGACTTGGGTCCTATCTCCCGTTAGGTCCGGACGTGTTACCCATTCCCCACATCTCCACCCTGGGACTTACATCTGGCTGTGCTTATCAATTCCGCGTACTTCCTAAACCCGCCACACCTCGAACGTCGGTGTGAGGGAGCCTCATGTATTGGTGATTGCTGTCGGCATTATCGGGTCCATCACTCTTTCCAGTACATCATCTTTTCCCTTTGGCAATCAATTGGTCTTGAGGCTAACTACGTAGTGCCGATCGTACCTTACGTCCCACATGGAGTTGGCCAGGTGCCTCTCCAGGGCTTTCTCCCTCATGTGCCCTCGACCGCTTCTATCTCCTCCACCGTAGCCCCTCCAACCCATCTGCCAGTCGCCGAATCTGTGCCTATCCCTCTCCACGAAATCTCGAATGTAGCGCCGGACGCTTCTGAAGATTCCTCTCGCCCCATCATTCAGATATCTATAGAACAGCCTTCGTATGAACAAAGAAAGCCTGCTTCAGCAAGTTCTGTGGTGTCCGTGCATAACCATTCGGGGGTATCCGACGATCAGATGAAGGGTCGTAAGCCAGCCATCGCCGCTGGTGGAACTTTTTTCGGTCTCTTTACATTTTCACAACTCTACCAACATGTCCTTTTCCAGAAGATAACGCCTCCTTCGGAGCGCGCAGACAATGCATCTTTCGTTGGGTCATCTCAATCGTGGCTCGATAGGAAAGTTTGCAATTGGTTTGGGTTTTGCGGGCTGGCACACTTGAACCAGGCGCACTGGGTTAGCAAAGATGAGGCTGAACCTCAGACGGTTAAAATAGATCTTGATGCGTTCGCAAAAGATGCGCATGCACTGCCCGAGGATTGGTCGGAAACTGAGTTGGGGGACCGTGAGATTCCTCAGTATGTTCTAGATCATGCACCGCTTATCCATCTTTACTCGGGTGAAGAGTTTTGGCCAGGTGACATGGACGACCATCTCTATCACACAACACCCCATCTTAATTACACGCCTCTTCAAGCTGTTGACGACCATCCTACTCTTGATAATCTGGACCACCTTAATGATTGGGGCCGTTTTGTATATCTCACAAGCGATGACAATCCGGAGGAAAGACCTCCACCAGAATGGCTAGCTGGTGAAATCAACATCCCGAATATTCCCGACGACCCGGATGAGGAAGCTCCGGAGGAGGGTAGTAGGTTGGACGGTCATTTCGAGGAAGATAAAGAAGCCGAGAAGTCGGATTGGTTTTTCTCTGGCGTGGGAGACACCAAGGACCGAGGAGGCATTCGGCCCACTGGACCAGTTTCATCTAGTGTTCCTGTACCTACCAAAACTCCAGAGGGCGAAGAGTTTGTAGAAGACAAGTACTGGCGACCTGAGCTCAGCCGACGTCGCTTGGATCTGCGGGGTCGAAAAGTTGTAGGAGGCAAAAGCGATGCGCCTGCTGTGCTCATTGTTGTGCCCAAAGATGATGGCGTGGTGGATGCATTTTGGTTCTTCTTTTACAGCTTCAACAAGGGCAATTCGGTTTTCAACGTCGTCTTTGGTAACCATGTTGGCGACTGGGAGCATACCACGGTGCGCTTCCAACACGGTGTGCCTAAAGCAATCTTCTTTAGCGAACACAGCTTTGGTGAAGCGTATACGTGGGAAGCAGTGGAGAAGTCTGGCAAGAGGGTACGTTCTCTGTGTATTTACGTGTCGCACTGAAGCTAACTGATTGCAGCCTGTGGGATTCTCTGCCACCGGCTCCCACGCCATGTATGCGACGCCTGGAGTCCATCCATACATCCTCCCCGGCGGTATCCTCCACGACATGACGGATCGGGGCCCTCTATGGGATCCCACGCTCAACTATTACTCGTACACGTACGATTATCGCAGAGACTATCTCCAACCCTCCAACCTGACCCCAGATGTACCCTGGAAATGGTTCTACTTCTGGGGCCACTGGGGCGACAAGTTCTACCCGCTGAGCGATCCGCGACAGTACCGTTTTTTGGGACAGTACCACTACGTCAACGGGCCGTTGGGGCCACGCTTCAAAAACCTAGGTCGCCAGCATATCTGTCAAGGCAACGACGAGTGTATACTCAAGAAATGGATTGGAGATAAGCGAAAGGGCCGGGCGCAGATGAAGCGATGGCCGGATTTGGGACAGGGAGAGGAAATGAGTGGTGAGGATGTACTGCGGTTCGTCGGGCCGGAGCGGGAGTTTGCATGAGTTTGATATTGGCACCCATGTTGCACAATCACAACCAACACCACAGACACACGACCTACGTTTTGTTTATATTCTTAGATGAAAGTTTACGATAGCGATGATTTTTCTTTCTTTCTTGGTTCGTTACACAAGCGCAGGAAGTTTCATTCCCCTATTCACTCATTGGTCGATGCACATGGATTTATGCATTCATTCCTTTTGTCCCTTTGGATGGCTACTGTTTTTGGTTTTTAAGGCGCTGGCTTGGTTTCCTTGTCAATATCCCCTTTTTCTTTCTCTTTCCTGGGAGGAAATGATACCAAGACTGCAAGATTCATACCCCATCCATAGCTGTTTATCTACGTGTAGCATATCTCACCATATCTCACCTTATGCATAGCTTAGCATCACATCTCGGTGCAGGTAGCCTGCGGGCAAACTTCAAAGTATACTTAAACTTCCACCCCAACCCTGTTTAACTTATCCTTCCATTCCCGTCTAACATTTTTCCTACATGCAGTCGATGCACATCAATACTGCAGCGACGAGCTCCCCACCCGGAGACCGAAGGGGGAAAAACGAAGGAGGTCGGTAAGATCATCACTGCGACTTGGCCTTAGTACTGCGGTCTGCGTCTGCCCCGCTCTTTTCGGTGGTACTTATCGTCTGTCTATCTTATCGATACGACACACACGGCGCCGCGCGGGGACATTCGGACACGTCAAAAACCTGTCTGTCAGTTATCGGCGTCGAGGCTTGTTTTTGCCTTTTGCAGTTTTTAGTGCCACGTAGGTAACGTAACGTCAGGCCAAAAGGAGGTGAGGGTTTTGAGCAGAGGGCGATTCATGGGATGACGGGGGATTAGATAATGATGGTGGTCGCGTGTGCTGTACGGTGATGATGTGATCAATGGGACTTTGGATGGGGAGTGAGAGCGAGATCGGCGGTGTTAGTTTGCGAGACAAGACGTAAGTACGTTAAGGAATAAACAACGTTACCTAGGTGTGATTAAATAAAATGAATACCGCCGAGGACCGTGTCAAGGAGCGGAATCATGGATGCGCCGCGTATGGGCTAACTAGTTATTTTGGAGTTGACTCATCTCATCATCAATGTGAAGGATGGCGAATTTGGATGGGGCAAAGGCGGCATGGCATCATGTTTCGTGTTCCCATAAGCTTACACAGTATTCCCTGGATGGGTGAGAAAAGGGTTGCGGCGGCGTAATAATAATCATGTTTTACTGTTTGTTTATTGCCTAGGTAGGCGTTAACTAATGAGGTGAGAGTTGAGTAGTTAAACTGTATGTGTACGGTCACCGTACAAGGAAGGTATACTGCAATGCACAGTAAGCCCCGGCGAGGCTGCTCAACACACCTCGTACAGACATCCTTTTCTTGCCATGCTCCCTTTCTTCTTTTTTTTTTTTTTTTTTTTTCCTTTTCTTCTCTCTCTCCCTTTCTTCCACCTCTCTTCCCGCCTGCCCTCAGGTCCTCGACTGATTGCATCACCTTACCCACTTGATCAGTTGCTAGCTGAGATCGATCGAGTCCTCGTTGCCCGTTCGTTTGTTTCCCTCGCGCGCGCGCTCCCGCATGACCTGGTCCCCATCTGAAACGGCGCGTCTCGTTATCGCCTAGCGCCAAATGACATAGTCCATCCACCAAAGTTACGTACTTTATCATCCCATCACCCGCTGCCCAACAGCAGGTCCATTCCCTGCGGTACCCTGCGTACCCTGTGTACCCTGAGAATCACCGCCTCCATTACAACCTCGACGCGAGGTCTGAAGCTACAAGAGCCTGCGTCATTCCTCCTGCGACTTAGTTATCTTCCTGCGACACACCCAACCACCTTTCATTCACCACCCTCGCCGCTGACTTCTCAACCCTCCTCCCCGCTATTGAAAGGGAACACCCCTGCGCCCAATCAAATTAACACGACATCCATATCAATTACTTCCACGCATAAAACTGTCCTCGCCAACTATTCCACATCATGGCTTTTCGACAGCAGCATCGTCCTCAGTCATCGAGGCAGCTCTCTTACCCTGAACCACTACCGGTGGAAACCGGCCAGGCCTCCCCACCGCAACTCACACGGCCCCTAGAAGAATCCGAGGAATGGATTCTCTTTTCCCCCACAGCGCCCTCTACTACCGCTCGCACCCATACTACCTCCACCGAACGAACTCCGCGCACCGCCGGGCTATCGCGCTTCAGCGACTTTGGATCCCTTGATACTGCAGCCCGATCCGGACAAGAGGACGATGCTGCCACATGGCACGGCACGGAAGAAGGCGAAGAGCTGGACAGTCTAGATGATGGCCTTTATGCATTCCACGAGCCGTCCGAGTACGCTGGACCCACGAGCAAATTGCAACAAAGCGGCGACACGGTACTACCTACCCACGATGGACTGGGGACTTTCCAGCCCAACACGAACGTGCAGGAACACATGTGGGAGTTTGAGAGGCCGGCGCCGCGGAGACGGCCTGCGAGGAGACGGTCTAGTATACAGCGACGCTTTGATGCGCTTGAGGAGACGGAAGAACTGAGCCAGGAGCAGGAGCGGCGGCAGAGGATCGAGAAGTGGCGGTTGGATCAGAGCAAAGCTTTGATTGAGGAGATTGAGAGGGAGACGAGGCGGAGACGGAGGATGAGCATGGTTAGCAGTGCTCGAAGTCGAACGGATAGCGCGAATCAAGACACTGCGAAGTCTTTGTCGCAGGCTGCGAAATCAATGTCGGACAGCCAGAGCGATACGTCTGATGACAGCGCGGAAGGTCTGTCTTTCTGGCAGCGCTTGACCAGGAGGGTAATCCGTGATCTGATGGGCATCGACGAAGATACTCTCTCAGTCATCTTCGGCGAATGCTTACCCGAAGAAGCAATGTCCACGCCCATAGACGCTTCTGAAATTCGTCCTTCAATAGACGCTACTCTACGAGCTTTCGACGAACAATCTCTCCCTGATGACGCATGGCAACATCGCCTTCTGGAACGCGTCGCACGCGAACTCGGAATCATTGTTCACCAACTCTCCGAACACCCCGGCGCTTTCTCCACCTACCGACTCACCCAAGAAACTCCTCCTTACGCCGGACTCCCTACAATACAACCCACCCCATCAGCACCCTCCGAACGCGATTCTTCACCACTTGCCGCTTCGGCTCCCTCTGACGCCTCGCCGGCTTCCGCCCAATTCATACCCACCTTCCCCGCCCAACAACCCTCCGCCACATACAACGAAGCTTCCCTCTGGGGTATCGAAGAAGAACCCGAGCCAGTCGACCCCTTGTCTTCCTTTCGTGCCTCTCATACTCCCGCACCCGTGAACCACGCCGAGGAAGCAGCACGTGACCAGGAATACTGGGAGCAGGAACTAGACGTCAAGATGGTATTCCAGTTCCTCGTCAAGCGCTTCTCCTCGCGCCGACCCAGCACATCGTCCTCGACCGCACCCTCCCAACAATGGCGCAACTCTCACCCCACGGCCGCAGACTCCACCTCCGCACTAAACGAGTACTCGTCCGCTAGACGCGCAGCCATCATCCGCCAGCACCACCCCCTCGTCAACCGCAATAAAGAAAACAGCCTCCCAACCAGCTCCTCGACCCAGCACCAACAACAAACCTCCTCCCCCAACCAGAAGCGCAGAGACTCCTCTTCCTCCGCCGCCGTGTTCAAAACGCACTACTCTCCACCGACGAATCGTCGAAGTCAAGTCCTGAGAAGCAGCTCGACGAGTTGCGCTAGCCAGAGCACGCGGAAAAGCAAGCGGAGTAACGGAAGTGGACGCGCAGGGCGGAATTACTGGGATATGAGCGGGAGCGTGGGGAGTGGGAGTGTGATTGCTGGCGAGGTGTAATGGTATCTCTCTCTCTCTCTCTCTCTCTTTGCATCATGTACCGTCATTGTCATTGTTGCATAAACACGTGCAGGACAACTGAAGCGGCGTGTTCCTTTTTCTTCTTTTTTAATTGAAATCGGAAATGGGTTATATTTCGGGTTCCCCCTCCCTCCCCTCTTCTTTTTTTTTTTTTTTTTTTTTTTTTT
>KZ805547.1:10751-21529 GCA_003073855.1 Periconia macrospinosa
AAGATCTGATCGCAATAAAAAAGTGCGATCCTATGAGGGCCCGTTGCGGGAAAACCAAGCGGATGCCGACAGTGAGGGGGAAGATGAGGGAGAAGACGAGGGCTACGAGGAGAGCGACGAGGAGAGCGATGACGCCTCAATAACCACGACTGATGGTGACGAACTGTGCCCGGATCACGCCGAAATGGAAGATGACGAGTCCGAGCGCGACGGCCGTAATAGCGACGCTGATTCTGACTGCGTCGACACACTATGCGCCGATAAGCATACAGCGGGTGGCTTTGACGCTGATAGCACCCTAGATGATCTATTGCTGCGCTTCTGCTACTTTCTAGCCACTGAAGAGTACGAAGATGGTATACCCCGCTCCACGCTCCTCGTATACTTCAGCAGGATCTTGGGCATTTCCGCTGACGGTTCGACGTTTGAACGATCGGTACACTATACGCCAAAGCTTTCGGGACTAATCTATTGCATCCGCCTTATCCTTCTTGAGTCGACACTTCCTCGCTTCGCTCACAGCCACATAGGATGGGAAGCGAGGCCTCGTCATGGCCAACTCAATACGCTGAATCGGATTCGCCAGGAGAAGATGTGTCTTGGATCCCAGGCACCGATGGGCGAGCTCTTGAGCCTACGAAACTATGGGCGCGCACTTACTCGATCAGACGGCCCTTCCTTCCGCGTCGACTGGAGCGAAGATGGCCAGGAGGTGTCATGGGACGATTTCCGCCTCTCCATGGCACAATTTCGGCAAATCGGTTACAGCGCCCTCGAGTCCGCAGCATCGTCTTGCAATCGACTAATGTACGGTTGGCAGCCGCGGTGTGATCTCGAAAAGATCAGGGACAGGCTCTCGAACAACGCAGAGGGGTATTCCTTTGTATCCGATCCAGCCAACGGGCTCCTGGAGGCGTACTTGGAGCTGTCAAGGCGCGCTTGTCTGGCCACCGCCGACGGCTTGATGACAGACAGCAGCTGGGACAAAGATGCCGTCCGCCGCTACCTGACAATGTGCGACGTACTGCGGCAAGAAATAATGGAGCTCGTGCACCTTAAAGGAGGCCAGGCTCCGAGGGGCCCTGAGTTGTTCAGTGTAGAACATCGCAACGGGCCCTCAACGCTTCGAGGCGTTTGCGTGTACTTAGCGAGGATGATCATTAAATGCAGACATCAGAAATCTCGACGCGCCACCAATAACGAATTCCAAGTGGTCAGGTTTCTCCCACCCGAACCGAGTAGGATTGTGTATCAATATCTCGTGTACATACGTCCTTTCGCCTGCATGCTCTACCGGGCATGTTTTGGTTTGGACGTCGACAGCTCCCTTCTCTTCTCCTCCCCTGCTCGCCCGAAGGAGCCCTGGAAGACGCCGGTCTTGTCAAAAGCGCTCCAGCGTCGGACGGAGCGCATTCTGGGCCATCCCATCGGCGTACAGGCGTATCGCCAGCTGTCCATTGCAATTACGGAAAAACACATCAAACATATCAGCAAGCCATTCAACAGACACGATGATAGGACCAAGGAGGCAGATATAAACGTGGCATTCGCCTAGCAAAGCGGACATCGGCCGTCGCAAAGAGAGATAACGTACGGACTAGATGGCGCTTTCCCCGACACTCTCCAACCTGCGCTCTTGCGGGTTTACGAGTGGGTGTCTAGCGAGTGGCATCGATTCTTGCAGTTGGACAAGATGACGCTAGTATCCACCGCGAATGACGGCACTGCAAAGGAACGAGTAGAGCCCGGAGACCAATCCAAAAGTGGTGAGATCCAGTCAAAAGAAACATCTGGAAATGGTCGAATCCGCAGGCGGCGATCGACGTCTCGGGAGGATTTTCCCTCTACAAAACGCCAGTGCGTCGCAAGTTCGTTATCGGGAAATGGCGACGACGCTCCTATCGTCAGCGTCGACTTCAATGAGAGCAACAATGTCGAAGCAAACGGCCCATGGGCGACGCACGAAGAGATCCGGGTTTACAGGAGCGCTCCGAAGACCGCTTGGCCGGGGTGTGTACCACTCTTCGGTCGCCCAAGCGACTTGGAACAATCAAAGGTGGTGGAAGAGCGACGCCAAATCCTGGCACATATAAAGGGTAAGGAGGCTAAGAAAAATAAGGTGTTTGAATCATGGTACCGGCTACCTGGTATTGAGAAACAGTTCACGCGCTGGAGGAACGTCGGATGCCAGCTGTGCTTTGCCACGACGGGAGAACCAGAGCCTGACCACAGGATAGAGGAGTGTAGCTCTTGGGATAGCTGCGGAAAGGCCCGAGAGATTCTCAAGTGGCTGGAGAAACTGGATATCCCTAGATTTACGCACGGTCTAGGGTCGTGCAGTCTATGCTCCGAAACCGACTGCCTGTGTACGGATATTCAAATCGCGCAGCAAGCAGCGGATGCGAGATTCGACCACGTCAGGGAGCACTATAAAAGGGAGCTGTTGTCTATACGGCATCCGGATGGCCATTGCCAGAACAAGCCGGTGGTTAGAAAGACGATCGCCGCGCTTTGCGCATACGACGACCAGGTCCTTGGGAAGAGTCTTGCGAAGCGGCTTCGCGATGAGAACGGAATAGACATCGCAGCGGAAAGCCAACTTATCCTTTGGTTTGAGCGAAGGATACCTTTCCGCGACAGCTGGGTCCCGAGGCTCCTTTTCGTGTTCGAGATGTTAGTGTGGGCATTCGACTTCCGGAGATCAAGGGTACGGCCGCTCCCGCAGGACGATGCGGAGACCACTCGGCCGAGGTCCATCGGAGAGTTGATGGATTTGCGCGCCCTGGGTTGGGTTGACGAGTGGGAGCCACAGGACTGGAAAGAGGCGTTGGATTTCTGGATGCATAAGTGCGGCTTTTGCGCGGGTCGAGGGCTCTACGGTTCCCATGTCACCCATACTAGGAGAGCATGTCCAAGGGGTGGGCGGGAGCAACTCGAAGTCGGGCTCGGCGAAGCCTTTTATGCCGATGAGTACAAGGCCAAAGGCGGCTGTCGAGAGTGTGGCGTACCTCGAGAAATGTGCCAAAGGTGGAGGAAGGAGGAGGGAGGGTGGGTTGTGGATCGCTGGCAAATATGTCGGTATGGGAAGCTAGTATACGATACGGTAATTGGACTGTATCAGTGCGACGATGACCGATACAGGCTTGATCTGGATATTTTGATTGAGGAGGAGGGTGACGAGGAATACTCTGATAGGACAGACGAAGATATAGCGAGCTGGCTTTGTAGACGTAGGACCGTTGCTGGGATTCAATGCTCGGAGATTATCCGACAACTCACAGCGTGGACACGTATGGTGAAGAAGGCGAGATTATATTAGGATGCATTGACGTTATTGGATTGGATTGGAGCTGGATCCGGGGTTCAATCTAATCTAGTCTAGAAGGTAAGGTCTACGGGCTCCTGGTTGTCCAGTATGAATACCATAAATTTTTTCGCTCTTTAAAGACCATTTAGTTTTTATCAAGCTCTCCTCCATAATTGATGTCCCCTACTCAAAAACCATAGACCCTGACATTTATTCCAGTTCCCACAGTCCCCCTAGAAGTACATGGCAAATGGATGCAACCCTGATGTGTATGGGTGTGAATCAATAGATCCGATATGAACGAGAGCTATCAAGCCCGTCAGTCGCCGTATTCGGTTAGCGTAGCGCGAATTGAGGAACAACACGTACGCGTTAGGACTACATATCAGGACATCTAGTCAAAAGTGGACAGGACCAACGTGAAAGAAAGTGAATGTTTAACAGTCAATCGCCTGCCGCACCCCACGCCGCTGATCACAACGCCATGAATTGAAACCAAACAATAAAAAAATTCTTCAGCATGGCCATTGCCTAGGAGATATGTAGCGGAACTGTGGGCAAGAGGAATGGAGTGTTTCCGTTATTTGCTTTTTGCAACGGTGCGGACAAGTCTGTCATACTCATGTCTTAAGTCGTCTCGCAGAGGAGCGAATTTGCTGATGTCGGGTTCTGCCCCTAGTCTCAGCAGCAGCTTTACAGTATCAAACTCACCCATTGACGCGGCTTCGTAGATTGGAGTAGTTTGACCCTTCATTGCTGCATTCAAATCCGCGCCATAACGATAAAGGCGCTCAACCACTCTAGGGTGACCTCGCGATGAGGCTGCACGAAGGGGCGTTCCCAGGTCTTTATGCTCTGCGTGAATGTTACCTCCATGTCGATAAAGCAGGTTAACTATCCCTAAATGGCTGTGGAATGAAGCTGCGTGGATCGCGGACATTGTTGTTGTACCCCAGCGACCCTCAGTGTTGACGCATTCGACCTTTTTTATGAGAATTTCCACGAATGCGTGACAGCCCATCCGGGAAGCTTCCACGAGAGCGTCGGCAGAATATTCAGCGCCTAGCCGTTTAATAAGTTTGTCGTCACTTTCTTCCTGTTCGTGTTTAATATTGCAACGACGTCGCACCGCTAGTCGTAGAGTGGACTCGATTCCTAAATCGAATACTCTCAGGATTCCTGGGCCATGTGGCAGCAATGATTTCATGACCTCGCCATGTCCCGCTGATTCAGCTCGCCAATATGCATTGACATAGTGGTCATTCGGGTGCTGACGAGAAATTTCAAGAATGAACTTTTGGACCAGATCATTGTGACCCCCTATAATTGCCCCTTGCAGTCCCTGGACATAGAACTCTGCGAGTTCCGGGTCTGTGTCTCCCAGGTCTGTGTCTCCCAGGCACGCATGTACCTCAGCGAGTAGCAGGTCAACAATATCTTCATGGCCTTCTTTACAAGCAGATACTAGCGCGTGAAGCAGACGTTCTTCATGTCCCCGTATCTTAGCACACTCTCGAATCAGTACCTTGACCACGTCACAATGCCCTTTTTTTGCTGCTACTTGTAGAGTATATTCATCTTCCCAGTCATTGTAGCGATTGGCTTGGGCACCCCATTTTAAAAGAAGGTTCACTCCCTCTTTGCAGCCAGAGAACGAAGCATACCAGAGTGCCTCAGATATGTCCACGTCAAAATCAGGCTTTGATAAGAGCTCTTCCATAAAATCGACATGTCCACCTTCTGCTGCGGAATTTAGAGTTTCCTCACCAAAGTTTACGTTGGCCTTGGCCTCTCTTAGTCTGTTGAACACGTTGTGGTGTTTTCTCGTCAACGCTGCTTGAGCTGCGGATTTCCCTATATTAGGATCGGCCCCTTTTTGTAGTAACAGCTCAACAAGGTCTAGATGTCCATACTCTGACGCACGGTGAAGTGGGGTTAGAGAAGAAAATTGTGCGTTGACATCAGCGCCATTGCTTATCAGCAACCGGGCGATATAGCGATTTCCATTGATGGACGCAGCGTGGAGTGCTGTACCACCGTAACAATCTCCCTGGATATCCACATCGGCACCTTTTTGCAACAACTCTTTGACGATATGGATATGCCCATAGAATGAGGCGGCTTGGAGTGCCGTACCGTGCTCGCCGTTTTGAGTGTTGATGAACTTGGCGACTTTGGTTTTCTCGGATGTTTCAACATTGGCTAATATGAGCTGGACTCCATTGAGGTATCCGTCCGCTGCAGCCGCCTGAAGGCAGCCAATATAATCTTCGGCACGTCCTGGACTAAGGAATCCGATGATGTTGTCTATGCGTCGACGTTCTAGGTGGTTGAAAAAGTACAGGTAGTCACCATCAATTATAGACCTTCGGAGCGCAATGTCGCTTAGGCGCGTGTGCATCTCATGGTTGACTTGGGCCAGCGCGTTGATATCCGGGACTTCCAGGTACTTCGTCGTTTCGATCAACAGTTCATTAGGCAAGTTCGATGGCATTGTCGAGAAGTGCTTGCAGCGGTGAAGTATTTCCGTGCTAAGTTTAGGATAGGTGACTGACCAGAGGGTGTCCACGCGCACGCGTCACGTCGATAGCTCACAAACTAACCTAGTTAGTGTTAGTTTCGCATAATGCGCTCAACCCTTGTAGAAATGCAACTAACTTACCTAGGTATTTAAACTAGTCACGTGTAAGTATATTGATTACTGAATTGATTAAGTTACACAGTAATTTCGCTCGTTCTCAACCGGAGAAACAGGCACTAGTTACCCAGCCTAATGCTAAGCATTGAGTGTTGAGTTGTTTACAACCACAATTTTGCAAGCAAATGCCGGTATACCTGCATCACGCTGCAGGGCATGCAGAAACACTGCAAGGAGGAGCATGGCTGGGTGAACCAACAGAAGCGAGGGGGGGATATGAGGCAGGCAAGCAGGCAAACAAGCAACCGAATCTGGCGATACGGCCAGTCCTGCCAGCGCTTGTTTCGAGCGGGCGGCTGGCCGGCGTATGTTGCGGTCGAGACGAGCGTTGGGGCTGCGAACCTCGAAGACATCTCCCAACGAGTGAAGGCGGATCGACAGCATCAGCGAGAAGAACGGGAGGCAGCCATGGCCGAGGACAAGATCAAAGAGGGCATCCGCTCGCAGGCGGATCCATGGCTAGAGCTCACGGGATGGATCCCGCACCTACAAGGTATCCCAAGGGCAGCGCTTCTACGCGCTACGCAGCCAGTGAGTGGGGAAGTCGATGCGTATGGCAGGGAAGAAGTGGCATTCGACGACACGGGCTTACGAGGTGTTTGCAAAGCCATGGAGCGGCTGATACGGAAAGCTTTCGACAGCAGCCGGGCTGAGGTGGTAGGCAGACTCACCCTGGAGATCATCGAGCGACGTGAGGCGGGCGCAGCGTCGAACGAGCGGCCCTTCTACGCAAGGCATCGAGTCAGCACGATCAAAAAATATAGTCGAAAGCTGGTGAGTATACTCTGCTACCTGTGGCGCACACACGATCAGGTCGAGCGACCGCCCTATCAACTTACGGGCGAGCAAGATGCGCTTCTGCGGTCCCTCAAGCAAACAGCGCTCTCGGACGACGCTGCGAGGAAGGAGAGGCTGGAAGAAGGATGCCTGCGGCTTTGGATGGCCCTGCTCGACCATACGCTGCGGGACGACGAGCACAAGAGCGCGCTGTTAAGCGGAGTGGCTGTCCTTGGCCTGAAGCCTGAGCACCACGGCGGTGGGTGGGTTCCGGCACATGAGTTCTCGCCAATGCTGTCTGCTCTGATCACGACCTCGAAAGCGCTCGTGGTGCATTCTGCCCGTTGCCAGCAAGAGGAAGCGGTTCGGAAAGACGCCGATGCAGCACCCGCTGTCTATGAGCTTGTCAGAGACATGGCGGAACGGTTCATGACGCTGTCCGACTTCAAAGGCACGCCCAGTCCCATGAATCGAATGCTCCGCTTGCGTACGCTCGCCAGGACACAGGCAAAGCGGCGTAACACGCCCGGCACCGTGTCTTGGGATGGGGACCGTCTTCTCGTGGACAAGCAGAGCTTTTCGCTTGACGATCTCCGGTCCATGGTCAAGGGCCTGTGTGAGACGGTGCGACTACAGCTGCTGAAGGACGTGCTGCTCCTGGATGTTGATGAGACGGGCGAAGTGCGGCCTGGGACCACTCCACTTCCTGAGTTGTCCATGAATACACTTGTCGACCAGCCAGCCGAACTCGCTACGGGTTGGAGCTTTCTGAAGCACCCAGATAACAACAAGCTGGATGATTGGGAGGACTGGCTGCTGGACCGAGTGTGCGAAGAGCCTGCGCTGAAAGAGAGATTCATCCGTGGGGTAGATGGCACGCAACAGCCGCCGCGGATCTTGTGGCGAGACGACGCCGTAGCTGCGTACATGAAGGGGGTACGCAGGTTCAAGAAAGGTCTCTTTACGCTGGTCCACCTTTCTGCCGGTGGGCCTGGCCGTGGTACGGAAATCACGTCGATCCAATGCGAGAACAGCGCGGAGGGAATCGGGTATCGAGGCGTGTTCGCTGAGGGCGGTCTACTCTCGTTCACCACCATGTACCACAAGGGTTACAGCTTCGAGAAGCGTGTTAAGACCGTTCACCGCTACGTTTCCCGGGAGGTGAGCGAGCTGGTGGTATACTTCCTCGGGCTCGGTCGACCGTTCATAAACGATCTTCAGATGCTGCACAACGGAGTTGCCCGCCCTACCGCTTTCCTCTGGGAGCCGGAGCCAGAGGAGCAGTGGGGGGATGAGAGCGACAGCGAGGAGAGCGATGACGGGGACGAGGACAACGATGTCGGCCGTGCGAAGGCACAGTCAGCGAACCCAGACGGGTACTGGGGTACCGATCGCATACGGCGCGTGCTGCGCGAGCAGACGTCTCGCTACATGAACGCCGCTCTCGGGACCCGCGCCTGGCGACATGCCTACCCAGCCATCCACCGAGAGCTGGCGAAGGATGGACAAGCACGCGACTGGTTGGAAATGCTGTACTGGAACAAAGCGCCGGCAAAGAGCAACGCGCGAGCGCTCCAGTCTGGTCATAGCCTTGAGACAGAGGAAGGGAACTACGGCCGCTCCATGGTGGAGTCTCCTTTTCAGACCATGGCGGAGCGAGAGGAGTTCCGTCGCGTGAGCATGGACTGGCATCGCGTGCTGGAGTTTGCATCCGCCTGGGAAGACGGCCGCATGCACCCCGGAGTCCGCGCGGAGATGGTAGCGCAGCAGGAGAAGCAGGCACTGCATCGCTGGTCGTCGCTCGCAACGGTGGACCTCAAAGCAGAGTTCAGGCGGCTCGCTGGACGGCCGGACGCCGAGTATCGTGGCAAGCAAGAGGAAAGCCTCCAGGCTGTGATGCAGCGACGGCTACGCGTGCTGGTGGTGATGGCTACCGGCACCGGCAAGAGTATGCTGTTCATGCTGCCCGCGTCTGTCTCGCTGGACGGTGTCACCGTCGTCGTGGCTCCGCTGAACGCCTTGCGAGACCACCTACAGGATCGCTGCGACCGGCTCGGCATCCCCTGCGCCAAGTGGGACGGGAGAAGACCGCCGTACTGGGCTCGCATCGTGCTGGTGACTCCCGAGAGCGCGGTCACGAAGGGATTCAGCAGGTTCATCGACGAAAAGCGCATGCTACACCAGCTGGATCGTATCGTGATCGACGAGTGCCACGTGCTGCTGGAGTCGACGAAGGACTGGCGGCCAGACGTCCTTAAGATGACGGAGATGACGGAGAAGGGAACGCAGGTGGTTTATCTGACGGCGACCTTGCCACCGACGCTGCAGCCCGCCTTCTTCCAGACCGCAGGACTCGATGCCGAGACGGTGACCGTATGTCGCGACGAACGCACGACGCGAACGAACATTGCGTACCAAGTGCTGGAGTATCCACGCGGCACGCTGGAGAAGGTACTCGTCGAGCTTGTGGCTGCGAAAAGAAGGAGGTACGGACCAGAGGTGCAGGTCATCGTCTACTGCCCGACGGTGGAGGAGACGAAGCGGCTCGCCAGGCTTCTGCAGTGCTCTGCCTACTACCGCGAGATGGGCTCGGACGTGGAAAAGGCACGCATGGTCCGAAGCTTTACCTTAGGCATGGAGAAACTCTGCACAGCCACGAACATGCTAGGTCTTGGGCTCGACGCTGCAGGCGTCCGGGTGGTGATCCACGTTGCCATGAGTCACCTGCTGCTCCACTATGTGCAAGAGAGCGGCCGGGCGGGACGAGCGGGGCTCGACAGCGAGTCCATCGTTCTCCGAGCGTGCTATCGGACCAAAGAGGGGACGGTGAAGAAGGCGCTCGGCTACAAGCTCGAGCAACCCGCGAAGGACTTCCTGACGGCCGAATCCTGCCGGCGAATCGCGATCGACAAGCACATGGACGGCAGGCTGGACCGGCAGCGATGCGAGGTTGGAGAGTCGAAATGTGATCTATGCCAGCAACACCCCGGCGGTACCAAGCGTCCAGCTGTCGAAGAGGAGCCGGAAGAGCTGGGCGAGACGGAGGAGAGTACCGCGGCGGCGGCAGCAGAGGAGCAGCGTAAGGAGCTAGAGCGAGCTATGGCCGTTGAAGAGCGGAGGGTGGAGATCCAGCAACGGCGACGAACGGAACAAATGGCATACGAGCTGGAGCGACTAGAGCAGCACCTTGAGCGCTGGAGCCATGCGTGCGCCATCTGCATGGCCATTCGAGCTAACCCAGCGCGCCACAACTGGAACGAATGCCCAAAGGCCACCGAAGTGCAGCTAGAGCTGATGCAGGCCAAGGTCACGTCCATGCACCGCGTCAAGTGGGAGAGATATGCACGGTGTTTATACTGCTGGGCGCCGCAAGCCATCTGCAACAAGTGGGAGGAAACCAGCACACAGGGTGCGTTCAAAACACGGGGGATGCATGTACCTTGCCAGTATGACGGTGTACTCCAGCAAGCCGTAGCTGCACTGCTTGCCTTCCAGCAACCAACGTGCACACCATGGCTGGAGCAGCAGATGAAAGACGCCGCCATTGTGCACGGTAGTGATGAGGTTCGACTTTACAAGTGGCTTGGGTTGAAGATCAAGATGTGCCAGAGGGACGCAAACCAGATGTGCCGTTTGTTGTATGCTTGGGAGGAAGGGCACGTACACTCACATGTAGCAGCAGACTAGAAAGAGCGTGTTTTGTATAACCATACCCCTAAACCTTAGGTTAGGAAAAGCCGGGGCAAACGCGTGACAGACTGACTTGCGGCCACACGGCGATCGCAAGTCAGAAAGAGCGCATCGCTATCTAGGAAGGTACGTAGGCGGGTGCATTAGTGTTTCACGAAGAGAAGCCCACTACGTGGCAGGCTTGAAGTATCATGGTGCGTGTGTGGAAAAAAAATAGTTGGGGGTTGCGTATCTCGGAGATACGCAACTCCACCCCAGCCCGTATCCCAACGCACAGCAGAGGGTAAGAGGGGGGCGGGGTATTTT